>BMAW01120200.1:166717-178723 GCA_019974015.1 Nephila pilipes
GTGAGACTTGACTGGTGTATCCTTGAGTAGATTATTGTCTTTTAGAGTTAGCTGTATTTGACTGAGTTATGGCACAAGAGTTGAGTAGAAGAAGTGATTCGCCACAAACTTCTCATTATCATTCGGCATTAATTGCTTCTTCCAGTTTTAAGCACGCGTCACTACTTTTACACATTAGTATGGTATTAGTTTCTCATAAACAGTTTTTATTTCGCTAACATTCTGGCACGTGTTTTCCTTCGAGAGAAGAGACTGAATTACGCACCTCAACAAGCTGCTGGCGAGATTTGGAATCGGGGCACCCATTTTAACGTTGTACTATAACTATAGTTTTCAACCGACTGAATCAATGAGCACTCCAAGATTCTGATCTTGAACGCAGAACTTTCAACTTTGTCGAACATTTCTCTTTGAGAGCTAAAGGCTCAGTACTCTTACAATGTAGAGACGCCTCGTTACCCCTCGTCTTATAGTTAACTTATGACAATTTTAGTTTTATTTTATTTTATTAGCCACTCAAGAGATTATTGTTTAAGGTGGATCACTTTTGGGGTAACAGATGACTTTTCAATTTTTTATCACTTCAATTTTAATTACATTTAGCTTAAATATATTCAATTTAATAATTTATCGTTTGTTTGAAAAACATGTAGTGGATATTATATTCAATTTAACAATTTATCGTTGGCTTTAATTTTAATTACATGCAGTGGATATTATATTCATTTTAATATTTTATCATTTGCTTTAACTTTAATTACATATAGCTTAAATATATTCAAATTAATAATTTATCGTTTGATTTAATTTTAATTAGGTGTAGCTGCTATAATATTCAATTTTATAATTCATCGTTTCCTTTTATTTTAATATTGGAAAAGTTTATTATTGTCCATTTCTCCATATTTAATCGTTTACTTAAATTCTTATATTTAAGTGAGTAATTTAATAATAATTATTAAAAAAAAAAGCGCTCCTTGGGGGGCTAAATCTCTTCTTTGCAAAACTTTTCATATGACTTTTTAATGTTGCTAACAATTAAAATTGGACATTTTCAATTTCCTTACCAACTTCTCGAATAACTTATTATTATTATTTGCCTTCAATTTCATTACTTTCGTGTTTAAATGGTGGTAGTTTATTTTGCATCTTTGTAATATTAAGAATGGAATTTTTAAAGAAAAAAAATTATTTCTTACACATATCTTGGAACACTTCAACATGAAGTAATTTTTTACTTTTATTTTTATTTTCCCTTGTTAGTCCAAAAATGTATCTGAATACTTATAAGCAATAGACAGGTATTTACGATGAGACTCTTTTGTTAGATGCTAGAAATGCTACATTCACAAACAAAATTTGTATAAAAAAGGAGATTATTGATTTTTATTTATTAATACTGAGAGTGGACAGTAATTTCATTAAATTATTTTAATGAAATATTCCGTATATTTCCGAATGTAAGCCAGTCCTTTTATAAACCAATATAGTGCGTTTTCTCCCCTTCAAAAATCTATTCAATGTTCAAATCCCGTATATAATCCGAAATGGGGGGGGGGGCAAAATTATTGTAACGTTCAAACATATCACCAAGGAGGGCAAAAATGTTGCAGATACGAGTGAAATGTTCTTGAAAAAAATCTTTGTAAAATAAAAATCCAGATTCCAACATTTTGATTGACGATTCTAGTAACCCTATCTGAAGTGAGCCCATTGTTACCATTCAGTTGTTGCCTTGCATATATAAGTGGTACCTATACATTTGCTAACTTTTTTTTCTGTGCTCTTATAAATTTTCGTCCAAGAGATGAACGGGAATAGAAAATCTTTTTTGGCAATTTTCAAATCACAAGTGATTGCCTTTGATGAAAATTTTAACAAAAATATGGTTGCTCAGATGAATTTGAGATACATAAAGATATAAAAAAAAGTGCTATAAGTGACGCTTTCTCGATTGGGCGCGTCTACCGGAAATTACCCACATTTCTTGGGAACTAGCGGATCCTATGTAACCCGTTTCCCGCAATTTAGCTTAGAAGAAAGTTCCAAATATTCTCGGCTTATTCACGGAAATATACGGTAAGTCCTTTGAGCAAATTTACATGGCAAAATAAACACAAATAATATAGATACGCATCACAAAAAGATATACAAGCTACAACCAGAGGCATCACCATCACGTTGGAGAATAAATGAGTTTCGAGAAGGAAAAAAAAAAAAAAAACGTTTATGAATGGATGTGCAAGAATCAGCCTCGGCATAATCCTAAGAAAATGGCTAAGTCACTTTTTCCATTGCAGCGGCAATTCTTCCCGTTGCGGTCGCAGGAGCAGCGGATGCATTCGTTGCAGCAAGTTTTATACGTGCAGTCTTCATATTTTCGGGCACAGTCCTGTTGCCTGCAAGTAAAGAAACCATTGGAATCACGCATTTATATACAAATCATACATACAATACGAGGGTTGTTCAAAAAGTGCCCGTGATACGAATGGGAATCGGGAAATAAGAATGCAGAAATTCATTATAGTATTGTCCAGTGAACGTTCCTGCCCCCTTTTAAGAAGTCTATGATTAGGACACCTTACGCATCTCAAAAAATCATCACCATAACTAGCCGTCTTCGACTTCTTTGGAGCACATTTATCCGAAGCAGCACATTGTTTCGAAAGTTGTTTGGCTTCTAGTGTAAAATGATGATCCAAATTTCATCGACAGAGACAACTCGGTGAGGCATCAATCGAAGCTAATCTATGAATCAGTGTCAAATTTGTTTGGGCGCCGTTTAATATATGACAAAACACAATAGTAAAACCAACTTGTCTCAGCAACGCCATCTTGTAACCAAGATACGAACTCTTTATTATAATATTTTATTAAGGACACAGTTAGCTAGCCACTCCATATTCTTAATATTTATTTTGATATAGCTTATTTAATGCGTGAATAAACTGGTTAAACATTTTGGAATTGATTAAAGATTTTGCTTAATTAGTTATTATTGCGTTACTATGCCTCTTAATCTCAACGATGACAATTCATCGCAATCTACCTTCGAAAACAGTTAACTTTATGAACCATCTTTGCATTTTTTGCAGTTTTAGAGGCATTTCTAAATGAAAATAGGGCAGTTGGCGAGGGAAATATGCCATAAATAACTTTTATTATTTTGGTGGCTTCCAAGTAAAATTAGTGTCGTTCTCTCTAGTTCTAAAGAAAATAGTTATTAGATTCATTAACTAACTTAATTATCATTGTTCATAAACTTCTAAAAATAATTTTCTCCTTTTCTACAAGTGTATTTGATTTCCTTTCTTAAAAAAGGCCTAACTTTAATAATTCGTCAAATCCGATTTGAAAGTTTTTTAGTTACAGTAATTTAAGAAAAAGCGAAACAAAAAATTTTAAAAAAAATTGTTGCTTTCGAAGCTTTGTAAGGAATAGATTTAACTACCAAAGGTGGTAACTTCTTAAAAAATATATTCATTCAATTATTCAATTAAATGTTACAACTAAAGCAAACTATAATATGGCAACGGAACGGAAATTTGATTCACTCACTCACTAATTTATATCTAAACTGCTGTTTGTAGAAAATGCAACACCATGAAGGAATCATCAGAATCAAATGAAATTCGCAGCAAATGTCAATTATAGGATATTATGCAAATTAATAAAGTTTCAGAGCCATCGCGCGTGCGCGGCGCGCGCAGCGCCCTCTGAATTGATGCTGAAAGCGTATAAATAAAGTGCTGTAGCGGGACGTTGAAAAAAGTCTATGATTATTTGTTAGTGGCAAACGTTTAGTGAGACCTGAATATGCCTCCACGACGGAAGAATAAGAAATTCAAGCAACTTACGGAGTTTGAACGAGGGAGGATAATCGGCCTTCGAGAAGGAGGATTTTCCTATCGCGCAATAGCAGCTCGTATGCAGCGGAACAGTTCCACAGTGATGCGAGTTTGGAAGCAGTGGACCGACGAGCACCGAACAACTCGAAAAACAGGCACTGGACGACAGAAGGTGACGTCAGAGCGCGATGATCGACACCTGCTCCGCATGGCGGTGAATGATCGCACAGCTTCCTCCAGGCAGCTGGCAGCACGTTGGTCTACTGCTACAGGTGTACAATTGTCGGCTTCGTCAATTCGTCGTCGTCTGCTGCGCCGTGGATTGCGTGCAAGGGTGCCTTTATACAGGATTCCCCTCACGGCGAATCATCGACGGCTGCGTCGGCAGTGGGCTCTTGAGCACAGAGACAGGCGAGCTGATTGGCACCAAGTTGTCTTTTCAGATGTATCACGCTTCAATTTGTGGACCCATGATGGCCGTGTTCGTGTTAGACGTTATGCCGGTCAACGCTGCCTTCCTGAGTGTATTATTGAACGACATAGTGGTCGAACACCCGGAGTTATGGTCTGGGGTGCGATTTCGTATCATGGACGATCCAATTTGATACGAATTGAGGGTAATCTCAATAGCAACAGGTACGTCCGTGAAGTGCTACAGCCCGAAGTCGTTCCTTTCCTTCAAGGCATCCCTGGAGCTATCTTTCAGCAGGATAATGCACGCCCACATGTTGCGCGGACTGTTCGAGACTTCTGTTCAGCACAACGCATGCAACTTCTTCCTTGGCCTGCTTATTCACCGGATATGTCGCCTATTGAGCACGTGTGGGATATGGTTGGTCGGCGTCTCGCTCGTGATCCGCGTCCTGCAGTTTCCAAAGACGAACTTTGGTTGCGCATACAAGCGATATGGAATTCTCTTCCTCAAGCAGATATTCAACATCTGTTTGACTCCATGCCACGTCGTATAGCAGCACTTATTGCAGCGCATGGTGGCTGCACCAAATACTGATTTCGGACGCTTAATTTGTTTCTTTTGTTTTGAAAATTTCATCATTTATTTGTATCAGTACAAGTCGTTTCTGCATTAAATTTCATTTGATTCTGATGATTCTTTCATGGTGTTGCATTTTCTACAAACAGCAGTATATATTAATCTAACCTAGAAAATACTCACTAATTTATATCTATATTAATCTAACCCAGAAAATATGTTCTGACCCCTCCCCCTTTTTAAAGTATGACGGAGTTACATGGCTCAAGAACCAGATATGGCAATGGTGCACCAAGAAATGTGTAACAGTGATCTAGACGTTTGAAAAAACAGCAAATAAAGTTATAATTCATTGACAAGAAATAGTCTAAAGTAGAGAAGAATCGCTAAGGTATCCTGGGGATGCTTCATCCATGTTTACCAAAGATAGTAAGACTTCTTACCATTCTCAAATTAATTGCTAAGATATTTAGGTGTACTTTATAATTTTATACCTTTAGTGAAACCACCTCAAAAACATAGAATAGTTTAAAAGCTTAATAAATGAGTTCCATATAAATCGAACGATTAGTAAATGCAGCGAAGATATCTAATGTATGATTGTGGGAACAACAAGACACCCTTTCTGAGAAGAATTGTAACCTGCGACGAAAAATTCACAACGTATGACAACAGAACGAAATGGAGACAATGAACTTACCATGGAGTACGAGCAACGTATACACGGAAGCCATCTCTATTTAAGCAAAAGATTTTGGTGGCTGTACGGTGGAGTAAAAGTGGTTTCATCCGTTATTAATTTTTAAAGCCTGGGCACAAGCAATAACTACCGAACCATATTATGGAAAAATTTAATAAATGCATCGAAAGAATACCCAAATGGACCCCACATTAAACGATAGACATGGACCCATCCTTCTTCATGATAAGGCCATGGTCAACTAATGGTCATAGTCGCGGACTCGCGACCGGCGTTATTTTCGTCGAGCCGTGGGTTTGAGCCTTGCTCAACGTGTGCCTCACGAGGGATTCGTTCGATGCAAACACAACTGCGAACTGCTTAGCTTGCATATTATCCATAATACCTTCCGTAACATGTTTGTTTTAAAGAAACTTGTTAAGGAAAGTATTTAAAACTGTTTCAAACTAGTACCAATATTTTTTCAGAAAATAATCTCGAGATTTTTGCTGAAAGCATTTATTTCATTCTTTAAGCAATGCCATATTTTTGCGACGTTTATAAGGAAAATTATATACAATCAATGGCTTTCAAATGAAACATTGGCAACACCATGATCAATAAATCACTACGGAGATGTCGATATGAAACGAGAAATTTTTAAACGTGTCTATCTTAAACAATAATCCGTGAGAAATGAAACATTTGTATATCTGCAATAAATATTTTTGGATTATGTGTCCATAAACAGAATTTATCTAAGATGCAGTTTACGCTTGGATGCCAAGTTCAGATTTTTCTGCCAACTTAGTACGTGTGGCATTTAGACTAACACGCCACGAAACCTGACATGAAAAACCCCGAAAGAAGCCAATACTGCATTTATGCATCAGGTTTAAGAAATTGTGCTGCAATCTAAGCTCAGAACATAGCATTTATTTCCCTTTTCTTCCAGAGACTTTGTGTTGACATCAGTAATGTAAAATAGGTCGATAAAAATATTGATATAAGGAAAGGAACGGTTGAAAACTACATATTATATTGATTTCTGGGTTTCATGGACTGTGAGCAGAGACGTAAAATCGATGACTAATCACAGGTTATGATAGCAGAATATGAGTGACTCAGTAATGTTCGCGACACTAAATATTCAATACCAGTTTTCTTTTCACACAGCTCAAAGAATGTAGACACGTATTATGTATGTTTTTATTTAACATACCTAATAACAAACAAATTGTGTTCTAAATACAAATCTACATCCCAGAAGTTCAAAATGTATTGAATGAACATATTTTAACACATAAGAAAAGAATATAACTCGAGGGTGGTTGAAAAAAAAACCACATTAGGATTGGGGGAACGGGTTTAAAAATGGGGTTTATCACTGCAATATTTGCCAAGGGATTGTTTTTCCATTTTCTAAGAAGTCCATGAGTATGACGCTCTTCCCATCCCTAAAAATAGTCGCCATTACTTTTCCAACCGGTAACGTCTTCTTAGAACCCTACCTTTTTTAGAAAAGTACGAAAACCATAACCCTGAATCCTTTCTCACATAGTGATACAGGTCTCATAAGCGATGACAACTCGATGTGTAGTAATGAAAACTAACCTATGAAATACTGTCATATTGGTTTGGGTGCCGTTTAATAGATGTTAGCACGCAATGGTAACATTAATATGCCTGAGTAATGCCATCTGTCGTTCAAAACATATACTTTTTGATACGTTCTCTTACAATAAATTAGGAAAAGGCCCTTCAAATGTTAATAAGGTTTTCACACACACACACAAATGAAATATTAACTAATGGAAAATTCTTTTAAAAATTAATTCCGTTAATACGAAGTGTGGCTATTAAATAACCAGATTAACGCTACTGCAGAAAAAGTACGCTTGCGCCAAACACCTTCGACCGGCAGCTGTTTAGCGTGAAGCCTTTCGAATGTAGTGCTTCTAGCTTCCGTAGAGAAATCCGTATAGCAGTAGCCTTCATTCGCATTAGAGTTATTTTTTTGTTTTGTTTCTCCAGAAAAATGATAAGTGTAACAATAGAACAACGTATTGTTGTGAAATTTCACATGAAACTTGGAAAACCGTTAGTGAAACTTATATTTTATTAAAAGCAGTGTATAGTAATGAACGCTTATCGCGTGCACGTGTTTTTGAGTGGCTTAAGCGTTTTAAGATGGACGAGAAGATGTTGAAGATGATTCACGCTCGGATCACCCTTCAAAAACGGATGGCAATATCGAGCAAATCAGTAATCTGGTTCGATCTGATCGTCGGTTTAGTATTCGCACGATTGCTGAGAGTATAGGAATCGACAAAGAATCCGTACGACAAATTTTACATAACAATAGTAACATGCAAAAAGTGTGTGCCAAAATACTGCCTAAAATTATCACGTTTGAACTACAAGAAGCCAGCGAAAATGTTTGTACTGACACTTTGAATGCCATCGAAAATGGCCGAAACATATTGATAGGAAAGGATAACAACGTGTGAAGAATTGTAGTTCTTACTTATGATCCTGAAACGAAGAACCAATCCATGCACTGGAAGAGCCCATCGTCACCGAGGGCCAAAAAATTTCGAATGAGCAAATCAAAATTCAAAGTACACAATGATGATTTTCTTTTTTTCAGTATTTATAGGATTGTGTACCTTCACTGGGTTCCTGAAGGTCAAACTATTAATTAACTTCACTACCTTCCCGATCTCGCTGAGCCCCGCGAAAAAATAAGGAAAGAAAAAAAAAAACAACGACCCGAATTGCGGAAGGACAAGTCATTCCGCATTGTCTGTCTACAGGTTTCTAGCAAGTACAGCATCCCAGTGTCAGATTATCCACCTTATTCACCGAAACATGCGCTATGCGACTTCTATTTGTTTCCTTACGTGAAGTCTGCATTTAAAGGAACAAGATTTGAGTCCGTTGAAGCTGTGAAAGAGAAACGGCGCGTCTCCTGAAGGAACTGACAGAAGAAGACTTCTAGCAGTGTTTCCAACAATGGAAGATTCGCATGGAGCGTTGTAAGGATAGAGGAGGGGTGTGTATTGGAGGTGATAATAAGTAAATATGTATGACATCAAAATAAAATGTTTTACAGTTTCAGTCTCGTTACCTAACAGCCATACCTCGTATATACTTTCCATGTACTTGAAAATAATTTTCAGATGAAACGAAATGAAAAAAATCTACATTCCAGAAATTTTGTTTTTCACACTCTGTAATTTTGTTCATTTAATGCCTTCAGTAAGAATAGTTTTACGATTATTTTATAGCACATTTTTTATATAAAATTGAATGTAAGATGGGAGAGAGAGAGAGAGAGAGCAAAGAGATTTAAGTTTTACATTGCATCAATAAGCGTTTTTCTTTAATTTCAGTATTTGTTATTTTAATTATTTTAAATGATTTATTTTTCAAAGTTGAACTCGCACAGTTTAAACATTTTAAAGATTTTTGTTACCTAAAAGTAATGCAACGAAAATTATTTAACTCGATAACGTATATTACAGGGAGACAATAAAACTGAACTAAATACAGAAGCCATGTCTGCAATAAATTTTGCTCCAATACGACAAAGAAATTTAAAAAAAAAATTCTCTAACAATGCGATTTAAATACCTCCAGTTAAAATTTAACAATTTTTTAATCAATATAACATACGCTACATATAAAGGAAAGGAAATCAATTTTATTTATTTTAAAAAAATATGATTAAAATTAAAACCAAAGGAATATTATTACATGAATTTCTAATACTTACAGTTCTTTATATTGAAACAGTAATGCAAATTGATATTTATTCGAATGTATTAAAAGTTCAGCATTAAAGGTACTCTGTTTAATAAGAGATTTGATTAAAAAGTAGTGTCTCCATGGCACAGTTTCTTTTATTCGTTACCTGATTTTACAAAATGTTTGGTTTTGTCTAACATTACACGTGTCCTCTATGTTATGGGGGTTTGTTTTCTTTCTTATTATTGAAAGAGTTATCGAACCACATGGTGATGAGATTGAAGCAGCGAGGCATCATTGAACCTCTTCCAAAAGATGAAATAGCATCTTAAAAACATATGTAGTTCTGAAAACGAGGTAAAAGCTGCTATTAAAGTCTGATGCTGACCACAACCACCGGAATTCTTTTCCGATGGATTTGTCCGATAGTGAGGCGTTGCCGCAAGTACGTGGAAAGAGATGAGATTATGCGAAAAACGATAAGTGCATCACACATAGAGAACATACGTAGCTTTCAGTTACAACAAGAATTATACAAATTAAATAACAAATAAAAAAACATTATAGTCATAGAATGTGAAAATAGAAGTTTGTTGGCACAAAAGCCAAATCTGGAAATTCTGTGCCAAACAATGTGTATATGTAATCTAGAAGTTAGATATAAAAGCAAAAATATAAAAATTGGTTGACAAGGAAGGTAGAAAATAGAAAAAGATCGTTAGGGTATTTCGGAGACGAGTCCATTAAGTTTACCAAAGACAGTAAGCCCATAGGACGGGAAAAGATTACTGAGGTAACTAGGGATCATGATGACCGTACTTACCTAAGCCCAGAGGGTTTATTGTCATAGAGGCATAATTTTTCAACCAAGCTTTGTATAATTAGAATATTTTAGTTCAATACTACAGATGACTTTATTTGAGACTTAAAAAATTCGTGCCTTTTTCCTGCATGAAAATCTCCATTTCTAGAATTTAAGAACGAAAAGTATAAATTATATTTAGGGGGGAAAAAGGCGAATACTAAAGTAGTTGTTTTTTTTACCGAAATCATAATTCATTAATATATGAATGATGAAAATATTTAAATGCACATGTCAATAAGTTATTTCAATGCAAAAGTGGCATCGCGCTCATATCGAAAAAGGGAAACAAAATGGATGTTTAAAGTAAAATCGTGACACACCTGTAGTTTGAATTATAGCTTCTTGGGGCGCTGTCTTCAAACACGTCGTCATCTAAAAGAGCTCTTCTTTCTTCTGGACCGAGCTGGCCTGGAAATTCAGAGGCATCATAAGCTACAGAATCTTATACACATGCAAGTAAAACGAATTATTTTTAATGTATACTCAATTATCAAGAAACTTGAGGGATTCGAACAAAAAGTTATTTTCAATTACTCACTGGAAATGAAAGTGTCATTACCACAAGCACTGTCCCACATGGGCACTAAGATTTATCAATCTTTCTTATTTAGTTTTAATGATTCAAATAATTTGATTAAAACAATTCCTTATAAATTAAATTTCAGTGGAATAATTTGTTTTGCTTACTTCATTAATTTGATGTTTTCTTTACTGTTTTGATTGATTTTGTGAGTTTGTGCTCACAGTTTCCCTTATTTAATTGTTTTTAATTAATTCATTGAATTTTATTATTTATATTATTTTAGTAAGGTATAGATACACACTCAAAGACTTTGTTACTCGAGCCTTGAATAATAATAATGATAAAAGATGAATCATAGCCAGTTTATAAAGAATTACAAAACACATAATTTCTTTAATTTTAGCTTGATTTTGTTGCGTGGTAGATCAGTTTTCCCAGGGCAGGAAAGGTACACGCAATTAATCGGCAGGAACTTCTGGAGTGAATCTAAATTCTATTTTGAGACTCTCTAGCAAATATAATATATTTCCTTTTATTTATTTATTTTTTTTTTTTATCAAAAGGCATTTGTCACACATTCATATGGAAACGCTACACCCACCAATTCAAAGTTCGCACAATTACAGCTATACGTAACGATAATACCGCATGAGATACAAATACTCTACATATGCCAACTAATATACGAGTACAGCGGCTCATATGTATATACGCTCTCAAAATATTTTACAGAACCTCCCGACTTTCCCCCGGGCATCTAGTTTAATCGCCAAACATTGTGACTGGAAAACATTTGGCGAATAAATTTGTCGCCATAGTCACCTGTACTTATTGAGTATTACTACCCGTAGTATTCTTTCCTTGTCTGCAAAACCCTCTTTCAGGCCACAACAGCTATTCTTCAGGGGAGACAAAAAGTCTTAACTTTCCGTAATAATTTTGATAACAGATATTCAGATTTAATAATAGGATCGTGATTAAAAGATTTGACCCAGAATGTAGTTAAAAACTTAATTTAGGAATACCAATTTTTATTTATCAGCATTGGGATAAGTATTGAGACTTGTTTTTATGATCAATATTGTGTGTTGTATGTATCATTATGAAAAAGTTAACTAAGCATATTTCTTTCTTTCGATTTATATGGGGTTTAATATATTCCGCATTAATTAAACAAATAAAAATAAAATAAATTACTTTTAATAATTTCGCTCAATTGTGCATTTATATTATGCGTATATTATATAATAAATTAACATATCAATTTTTCATTAACCTAGTATTTCGTTAACCTAACATAATATTACGTAGGCCATATTAATATTAGCTTAATATTAATAAATTACTACT
>BMAW01120200.1:183973-223925 GCA_019974015.1 Nephila pilipes
AACTTTATATTGAAGTTAGTGCCTAAATTGTTGGCAAATGCAAAACCTGCTTCGTCTTCCATAATTTTTTTCCTGTCGTTTTCTGAATATCGCAAAAATCACTGTCGAGACTTAATATAATAATATATACAAAATAAGTGATTTAAAAATAATGCCTCCACGGTGATAATTATTTTCTTTTTAATCGTATCACCAAAATTCTTATACCTGAAAGCTAAATGTATCTTCTGCTTATATTTCCTTTGATCTCAGGTGTCACGGATGTGCTGAGAGCTGAAGGAGATGTTGATGAAGCAGAAGGCCTTGAGGTTGAATCAGCAAGGTGTTATTGGTTCTTACTTGGTACCTTACGACTTTCACTTTCTAAAGATGAACGAATGCCTCAAAGGATATTACTTTTGTTTTCACGACGAGGTCAGAGCCCCTATAAAAGCCCGGCGTCGACAATAACCACCAGACGTCTTCCATGTTTGCCTGACTAGTCACGTTTTGGTGTAGGTGCGTGGAAAGGGATAGAGACAACCGAAAATTGAGTAACGAATTAACTAGAAGAAACGCTTAGCTTTCAGATACAAAAAACTTGTAAGAATTGGTTAACAAATAAAAAGACTTAGAGCATTTAGGGTTATCAAACAAGCTTCATACACACACACACATGTATATATATATATATATATATATATATATATATATATATATACATATATATATAATGAAGGAAAGAGAGGTACAATCTCTTCGGATTGCAAGCAAGGTAATCGTTAAAATAACAGTTCTATTCATCTCAAAACTTAGTTAACATTGATTTCATCTTGTTGTACTTGAAGCAAAAACGAAAATAACATTCACAAACAGAGCGTCGAGCGACACGGACTAACTAAAGAGAAGAAATGCGAAAGAGCAAGAGAAAGAGCCGTCAAAGGTTGCATCAGTTTTTATACCTGGCTGAGAGGCTCGTAATGCTGCCTCAGACGTTCCAACTTAATAAAACGAAGATGAAGCTGTAGTTAAAAAGGGCACAGAAGTTGGTTGGTAAGTTTATTTAGGTGTTAAAATAGAATTGATCGAAAAAGGGAAAGAAAATTAAAGCTAGGAAAAGAAAGTATGCAAGTCATCACACACACATGCTTCCCAAAGAGTTATTAGTTACTGAACATTCTTGGAAAAAATTATTATAATTCTTCCTAAAACTGATAAAAAGTTTCAAAACTTTAGTCCTTAAGTACGAATTTTGAATGCATATTCTTTAATCAGTAAGTTTTTATTACATTTTAACACAATTTATTGTAATCTTATATTTTATAACACACGAAACGTGTTTATGTCTTTAAAGCCTTCAGTGTGGAGTTCTATTAGTCTTATCATGATAACTAAGGGATTATTTATGCCAAGTATTATGTAATTCAATTATTGGATTTAGCATCATGCTTTTAAAGATATTTTTCTTTATATTCAATAACACGATTGTTATAAAAATCAAGAAATATAGAAATGTTTACTTACTTGCTTCGTCTGCCATCGTGTAACAAAAGAAAACCATCAGAAACATTCCCAATACAATTAAAGACTTCATGTTTTATTTTGTGTCTAGAAAAAAATAATACAAAAATAAATCAAAATCAGGATGTTTTTCTGGAATACAGTAAAAGACCCCCTTTAGCGCTTTTCTCGTTGAACATCGATTCTGTAGGTTGTGGTCATTGTGTTTTACTAAATTACCCTTTTTATTTCCTTACCACACACCATTGTACTTATTAGTTTTATCATTAATTATTTTTTTCCGTGGACCCGTATCGAGAAAAGAATGAATGGTGTACATGTAGTAAATAGTATAGTTACATGTAGTGTAGTAATTAGGCAATAATTTTTTGTCATGTGCTTATTTTTATATATGATACACAATACTAACTGAAATGAATGCGTAGTGGACGTACACAATAAGCTACATTTGGGTACTTTTACTTTGAAAATTAGATAGGGAGGAAGCAATTTTAGCTTTATTCACTTTCCACCATAGTCACTAGTTTCATAACAGTGGTAAAACATTATGACATATTGGTGGTATTACATTGCATTTCGTCTTATAAAGTACTTATTACTACATTTCGCATATATTTGAGGAAAACTACGTGTTATGTAAATTAATATATAAAAATAACTTGAAATTAAAGCAAAATGTGTCTTATTTTGGATCGCGTATTTCCTGTAGATTCTGATACTCAGGGATTTGCCTTCATTAGGTAAATACGGGCATCATGACCCCAAGGCCCTCTAATGATCTTTTTATTTCCTATGGGGTTTACTGTCTTTGGTAAACAACGATCCTTCTCAATTTTCGACCTCCTTCTTGTCAACCAATTTTTTTTTTTTTTTTTTCAATTTTTTCATTTCTAGACCACAATTAAATCTTGTTTGGCGCAGCATAGCTACATCTGGCTCTTGCGCCAATAATCTTTACATTTACTCCCTCCCTATAGACTGTGTGCTAAAATGATTTTCGGTGAACGCTGTTTCATCAAACGCTCTGTTTCTCATCAACGCAACCTAAGTGATGAACGAGATCTTACTGTACACTTGTCTGAGAGATGACAAATCATTTCTTGTCGTTTGGACAATTATTGTCTTGTTTTATTAAGTTCTTATTTTCATATTTTTTAAAATAACTTTTTCTTTTTAAATTTGATCAATAAATCATGTTTTATCACTGGGAAGGATTACATTTATTCATTGTTTGTTTCTCATTTTAAAAAATTGTACGAAAATATTTTTATGCAATTATTGTTGAGTTTTATTTTAAATATTCTCCCGTACGGGTACTTTTATAGACTGGAGATTCCAGACTTTGAGCTCAGACCTCCTTCGCCGAATGCCTCCTGAAGTGTCTGATATCCCTCCCTGATTTAGCAGTACGCCATCTGTGAATTGCTTTTCCACGAAATATAAAAATTTTCAAAAAAAAAAAAAAAAAAACTCGAATCTAAACAGAAAAACTAATGACAGTGATATTTTGTGGCGTAGTATGCGCCAGATTTATTTACAGTGAAAACAAAATCTGCCTTAACAGTTCCTTTAACATTAAATTTTAAAAAATCTAAAGCGAATTTCAGAAAATCTCTTTGAAATGGTCTCAATGAATAAATACTCATAGATTCGTTGTAAAAAATATCGTACTACTGAGTCAATCCATTTTGCGTAACGCCACACAAACTCTTTACTGTATTAACGTAGATAGTAGAAAATATAATGCATTAATATAAGAAATTATTAATTCCACACACAGAGAATTTTACATTTATTTCTTTTCAGGTAAAAGTCCTAAATCTCATCCTTGCATAACGAGAAAAAAATGTTTTCCGAAGGTGATGAGACTTATTTTGAAGTTAAACTTTTAAGCATATAGTAAATGTTCCTTGCTCTTTCGAAGGAAATAAAGAAGTAAAATTTCAGAAAGAGGAAGATGGTTCTTTTTGCACAAGAAAGAGAGTGTTTTTTACTTTAATAAATAAATAAATTCAAATTTTATATCTAAGTAAAATACATTACGAAGCTAAAGAAATTAGAGTAAAGGACATCGAAGGATTTATTTTTCATCAGTACATTGTTTAAAAAACGTAAGATGTGGAAAAACATTGCATCAAAGTCTAATTGAAAATTAAATTAAAAAAAAAGGAGAAATTAAACGTATGCATATTAATCATCTTTGATCGACCCGTAAGAAATATTTTATTTGTGGATGCAATTTCACATACAGTATTTTTGATGCTTTAGAATTTAAATAATTTAAGTTCTTAATCTTCCAAATCTATATGCAAGAACACTGTTGACCAATAATTCTTGTATCACGTGACAAAAAAAATTAATCAAAATGCTTGTTTTAATTTTTAATATCTGTAATCCGAATATTATCGTCAAATTTATTAATTTATTATTTTCTTTAATATTTTATCGGATTGCTTTAATTTCAATATCTGATTAATAATACAGTTCTTTATTTCGTAGAATCGTTTGCTTTGATTCCTTTTGCCGTTAAGATTTGACATCATTCTTGTATATTTCGAAAATGTTTGTATTCTGAAAAATTATTAGTATTCTAAAAAGATAGAATAACGCACGAATATTGCTTGTTTAAGTAAAAATTACGCAGTAATGTGTAGTGTATTTAGGAAAATACACGTGTATTCTTAATAATACACATCAATACATATTTATGAAAAAAGTATTTGAGAGAGATTTTGTGTAATAAATGTTTGTCATTGTCAACTCTTAATAGTTTTATTTGGCTCTGCACGTTGATAAAAGCTGTCTCCATAAATTCGTTATAGCTATCACAATGATCTGTGTTGTCAGATGCACTATCGTCACTATAATATTATAATGATTTTTTTATAAAAAAAAAAGTACTGTTTGATTTCACGTAGAATGACATTCGATCTCCTTCAAAAAGGCGAGTAAACTCGAAAATGAATGAGTATATGAGATATATCTATTTGCTAGGAAAGGAGTTTTAAAGCGGATAAAAAAATATGACGTCAGAAATAGAAAAACTTATTAAATTAATAACGTAAATTTAGAGTTCTTTACTTGTTTTCTAAAAATAGCAGTTATTTCTGAAACATATCTCCAAATATTTCATTGATTAAAAAAGAAAACAATTTGATAGAAAAATAGAAGATTCAGCTAGGTTATTTTATAGATTTATTTTTTTAAAAAAATATCAAGATAAGTCTGTTTTTATACAATATTTTACTTTCCATTGCAAGCAAAATTATTCTTCTCTATTACGTGCTTCTGTTACAGTCTCAGTGAATGAAAAGGACTCATTCATTCAAAAAGTTCAAGGACACCCCTTTGTAAAAAAATACAAATCGCTCTACCTCTACGAAATCGATGGGTTAATGTAGCAAAGACCTTCAGTTACACGTTCCAAGTGGTTCCTTTTAATTCTGACTAGTTTATGCGTGGTGTGGAAGTAAGGAGAGTGGCATGCCAGCTCACACACGTGTTGTACTCGTCACTTGGTAGAGTTTCAGAATTAAGAGGTCTGTCACCAATAGCCCTCGCGTTGCTTCTGTGCTACATCAATAAAACCAAACAAAAATCAAAACCGGACTAGTTTCTATTTCCCAGCTTTGCTTTGCAAAAAGTATGTGTGTGTGTCAATATCAACGGAAAAAAATGGAAGCAACGAACGAATAAATTTTAATTTAAAGTTTATGTTCAAATTATTAAAATTTACTAATGTCAAATCAATTTTTGCTCAACTGAAAAAAAATTGCCCAAAGAAATGTACTAAATGATTAAATTTGAGTATAGTTACGCGAAGCTATGCGTCGTTCCCGAGTATTTGAGTGATTTCCGAGGCTTATAACTGGAAGAAACAGTACCGAAGACGATGAGAGATTAAGTCGTCCATGTTGAAGTGGAAATGATGAAAATGTTGAATTCGTGCAACAGACGTTCGTCGTCAGGTTTCTATTGTGACTAGGACATTCTACAAAGATAGGCTTTTGAAACAAATGCAGCGTGTGAGGTTCGATTAGTTGGCAACCGAAATTGGTACAACAATGGACCGTCTCACAAATTCATCCATGTGCGGTACACATTTGGGGGAGGAGGCAGGTTGAGTTCATCAACCACCCCTGTATTCGTCAGATTTGTTCTCCTGGACTGTTTTTTTTTATTTCCAAAGTGGGTTTAGTTTAGTTTTTATTAACATCGCACTAGAAGTAACACGAGGGCTATTGGCGACGGACATCGTAATTTTGAACCACGGTCAAATGACGAGGATGACACCTGAGCTGGCACCCCCCTCTCCTAACATCCACACCACTCCAACGGGAGGACTTTGGGCCCCGAACAGATTTAACGAGCATCAGCCTCAGCCACACGGCGGGTCTTTGGCGGCCAAGGATCGAACACGCGACTGAACGAAGACCGCCGACCGCTAGTCCACTACCTTGACCACTACACTACCACAGCCTCATTTCCAAAGTGGAAACTAAAATGAAGGGGCAGCAGTATGATTCGATAGAGGAAACTGAAATGGCGTTGAAACATCGGAACTGAATACATTTAAAGTGGAAACTTCCCTGAAGACGTTTACGGTCCTGGACATTCGTTTGAAGTATTGTACTAAATTGTGAAGAGACAATGTTGTAGCTTTATATAAAATATAAGAATATCCTCTTGTTCGATCAGTCTTAGCACTTCTGTATTCAAATATGTATTTTCACTCCTCATATGCATCTGATTTTTTATGCTATTGACCATGGTTACCGAGTGATCATGTTCGCGAGCTGATGATGTTTCAATCAAGTTGCATGCTCGAATCACAACTTATTCTTCCATTTCGTGGAACATAATACATAGTTCAAATAGAAGTTGATTAGGAAGTTTCCCGCAAATCCTTAAATTAAAAAAAAAATTTAAACAAAAACTTTAAAGTTAGAGGGAATAATTCATCTAATTCAAAAATCTTATACCAACGCTTAGATAGCTTTTCGATACCCTCTCTAAAGTTGTGATTTGGGGTCCAAAAGGTATTATAGCCTTCTTTTTTTTACCCGTAACAAAAATAAAAACTGATCCAAAACTTGCCACTACCGATAGGATAATCAATAGAAATGAATGTCTAGGTTACAAGGTGGATGGGTCATCAGATTCCTTCCCGACTCATACAATTTCTAATCTAAGATCACTTCATATGGTGTTTTGCAATGTCTTTATCCGGAGCAAAGTTTTCTTTCTTTTGAACAAATCTTGGCGGCTTTTCTTTAACTGATCCACAAACACTGTTCAGTTTATTTGACTGTAGATTCATTATTCGTGATTAAACCACTTTTCAAATATTCCCTTGCACATAATACCGCAACAATCCCAAAAGATATACAAAGTGATTGTGGGGTTTATAGGCCTCTGCAGATATGCAGAAGGACGTCCCTGTTAATAAGTGACCGCTTTCCAATTGTTTCATCAGAATGTCCTGACTTTAATCATCTACCAAGGTAACCATTAACATCGTAATAATCCCAATTTTCATAGCAATTAATCATGCGATCAGTGGCCACGGACTCGGGTCCAGGTTGTGTCCGTCGAGCCATGAGTTCAAATCCTGATGTTACTAAAGAACTATCATGTAGTGAAGCTGATGCACGTTAAATCTGTCGAAGCTTCAAGTCTTCCCGTTATCATGTTGGGGAAATTTGGACAAGAAGGAATCATTTCATGTGTCATGAAGAACTGCTAGCGCTCCTCATCACTTGACCGAGGTTCAAAAATACAAGGTCCGTCACCAATAGCCCGCAAAATTATCTTTTATTTATCTATGTATTATGCTATTATGTAATATCTTATGTTATTTGTTCCGACAAGTACTGTTATATCCTACTCTTTCTTCTTCAAGATTTTCTTTGCCAATAAATGCTGAGTACGGCGGTGATTGTCTTGATCCAGAGACGGAATAACAGTCTTTGTTGCTCCATTTAACTCATAAATCAATCCTCTCTTCAAATTGGTCGTCCACAGCGAAACGTATCTCTTATGTATAATTATACGTAGTTATTTTCTGTAGTGTGATGGTTTGGAGATGGGATGCAAGTTCCGGTTTCGTCATAGTCAATCAATCAATCAAACGCACGTAGTTTGGTAGCATTTGAAAGCTCTCGTCTTCTAGTAGAATTCGTAGAGAGTTATTGTCTGAAGAAATTCATTCGATATCTCCAATGCTGACACCTCTAGATAAATGAAAATTAAATTTTGTCACAAAACACTTTATACAGTGATTTAAATCGCTTTTTGTTTATTTCAAAGCCAACCGTACGTAAAACTATCAACACAAGCCAGAATAACAGTATTCAGTTGTCACGACAAATGGTGCTGCTAGCGCTTTTCCTAAATATTTATGTAAGAGAGTGAGAAGAGAAAAAAGACACGAGTCAAATAATGTCTTTGTTGTGGGCAGGGCCCAAGTACTTCTTCAAAATTAAAAAAAAATGATAAAATAAAACTCTTTTGCTCCTTTAACTAGGCTGAATTATTCTGAGCTGTGTAATCAAGGAATTGTTCGGTTATTCGAACTTTTATTCCATATAAGAATGCGAAACAAACAACTTTTCACTAGCATACATTTTTGATCGTGGAAAACTTTTCGATCTACCAGATATATTGGAGAAACCTTGCCATTCATAATAGAATTCCCAATTATAAATTTTACTACTTTTGAAACCGTTTCGCTTTAGTAGCAAGAATCGAAATAAATATGGGACGTTCTCCATTCATTATTCAATTTTATAGCCTTCTATCAGACTAATTAAATAGCCAATAATTACAAATCACCAATCGAAGATACGTAACAGCAAGACAAAATAATTTATTAACTATCAAAGATTATATAAAGTCGGTGATTCAAACACTCCTCGATAACAGGTGATTCGTATCTGAGCACTTTAACTAGGTTTAGTTTAGTTTAGTTTTTATTAACGTCGCAATAGAAGCAACACGAGGGCTATTGGCGACGGACCTCGTAATTTTGAACCACGGTCAAGTGACGACGACGACACCTGAGCTGGCACCCCCTCTCCTAGCATCCACACCACGCCAACGGGAGGACTTTGGGCCCCAAACAGATTGAACGTGCATCAGCCCCGGCTACACGGCGGGTCTTTGGCGGCCAAGGATCGAACCCAAGACTGAACGAAAACCGCCAGTCGCTAGTCCACGACTTTGATCACTAGGTTACCGCGGTCCAAGCACTTTAACTAAGAGTCACTTCAATTCAAAAAATTAATTCACTCCAATTTACAAATATCCATCACGCTGTCGTCAATCTCTATATACTTCTATTTCCTTTCAATACCATTTCACTGAAATATCACTATCTCCGATTCAATTCAATACATTTCTTGTCTTCATCTAATTTACCTAACCACTATTCATACGGTTGGGAAGAAATTGGGATGTGAGGTAATTCGAATTGCCTACAAGTCCTCGAGATTAGCGAAAGGAAAATTGCGAATAGCCCAACATTGCAAATATACCTACGATATATTTTTCTTTGTAATATCGTTTTAACAGTCAGTTTCTTTTTTAAAAAATCCTAATGATCTAACAATTTTCTAAGCGACCGAATACCTCATTTGATTACAGCAATCTCAACGAAAATGTAATTTATTATAAAACTTGTCCCCAAGTTTAAATTCGGAAATGGCGATACTCCATTTGAGAACGATGAATAAACTACTGCGTGAATGAACTTTCAATTGGTTCCGAAATTAAAACTGTAAATTCATGCACAGGAACAACCCTGAGTAATTACTGCGACTTTTAAATCCATTAAAAGTGCTCGTGTCACAATATTGCAATTGTATTGACCTCAGGAATGACTGTTTGACATATAATTACGTTATTTTATTTGATATGCGTCGTAAAAATGACTTCCCATCCATCAATCTGTTCTCAATCAAGGCACTTTGCGTCAGACACGATTTGGATCACGTGATTTATTTCCAGGAAATTAAGGTCACATTAAGAGATTTAAATTAACCAGTAGCTTAATAAAAACGAAAGAGCAACAGACTATTTTTAAAATACCGACTAGAGAAAAAAAATGAGTTTATTTTATACCAAGATTAAATAATCTTCACACTTTTAAATTGAAAAAGCAATGGAAATCCCATATTTTAAAATTGAGTTATTTATATACATATACTTTACTTATGTATCTGTTTATGTTAAGGAAATCTCATTTTTAAATATTAATAAGTATGTATTTGCAATTAATAATATCAAAAGAAACATTTACAGTTGTAAGTGTGTCATGCAGTTACATTTAGTACATCTTTCCTGAAATATACTGCATTTAGTAACTTTCAAATTTTGCAAAGCAATTTTGAACTTAACATTCTATTAACATAATTATAACTTTAAAAAAAATAGAATTTAATAAAATTTAATATATATATATATATATATATATAATATGATCCAAATTGTCTATAATTTTTATACCAATACAGTGTCATACTTAAAATTTTAGACTAGTGTTAACGTGTTAACTAGAAAAGAAATATGTATGTATTGTGTTCACTCTATAGGAAATAACTTCATTTCATAATTTTGAAAATATCAGCTTTATGACTTGAGTAGATGTTCATTAAAAAGTGTACTAAAATCCTAAAAAAACTCATTAAAAATTAGAAAACAGATTTTTTTCCCCATTGATATGGTAAGTTAGCTTACAATTTTAAAGGGGCCTCGGCAGCCTAGTGGTCATGGTCACGTACTCGCTACTGGTGCTGTTTTCGTCTAGTCCAGGATTCGAATCTTGATGCCACTTAAAGCCCGCTGTGTCGTGGGGATGATGCAAGTTCAATCTGATCGAGATCTCAAGTCCTCTCCTGGCGTGGTGTGAAAATTCGCAGTGACAGCTGCCAGCTCAGATATCATCCTCGTCACTTGACCAGGGCTCAAAATTACGATGTCCTTCACTGATATCTCTCGTGTTGCTTCTCAATGCGACAAATTAATAAACAATTAGAATTACATACAATTTTTAGAATTGACTTTTGTTCGATGTATTTATTAAATTCTCATGAATGTTATATCTATGGCATCAGTGAAACTCCCTCTGTTTTTTAATAACAGAAGAAAAAATTATGAATTTGAAGAATTTTAACGTCTCTTTTACACTAAGTAGACACGGACACTAGCACAAAAATTAGCGAATTATGAGCGTTCGGCAAAAGATCAAACAGAACACCTACCTTAACAAAAAACATACGCAACGATTGCAAGGACAATAAATTGGATCATTACTGAAAGAAGAATCTCCACTATGTTTGCTTGGAGGCCGCGGTAACCTATTAGTTGGGTCGCAAACTCGCAACCGGCGTTGTTTCCTTTAAGTCTTGATATCACTAAAGACTCGCTGGAGGGAGGAGGGCTGATGAACGTAAATATGGTCGGGGCTCCAAGTCCTCACTTTGGCATGGTTTGGAAATTTGGAAGGGAGGAGTCAGCTGAGGTGATGTCCTCTTCACCTGACTGAGTAGAAAAATTGCAAGGCTCACCACAGCAGCTCTCAGGTTGTTTCTCAGTGCAGCACCAATAAGCAATCACTATTACACAATGTTTGTTTAAGCCATGCAAGAAATATTTTGTCAATATTGCAGAGATTACGATAATGTGACTTCTTCCTAAATTTTGTTGGATCTACTTCCTAATCTTGTGACGTATTTCCTTCATTGCTTAACTCTACAGCCATCTTAAAATATAATTAAATAGTCAATAAGTTTGAAGCTGCAATCGAAGATACATAAGAGGAAGACAGCACAGTTTCTTAAATAGCTCTTAACACAAAATATGTTAGGTCACTCTCTCTCACGAGCCCTCGACTCGATGAAAGTCGCCAGCCGCGAGTCCGCCACCATAACCTGTAAGCTATCGCAGCCAGCCCAATGTGATTGAGATCGAATGACTTAAAGAACCGTTGAAGCTATTAAAACTCTGAATCCTGCTTCTCAAGTCACTCTGACATAATTCTGGCCTCGTTGGAGAATGCATTATCCTGTTGAACATAGCATTCAGTGTTAGGAAACAGTATGATCGTATATACGTGATCAGCAACGATGTGGAGGTAGGCCCTGACTTGGACGGTTGGAAACCAAGAATATTCAAGAAAACTGCTTTTTTGACCGGTATTTCCATTGAAATGTGGTATGTCGGGTCCGTGACTTCATGCTGCTTATGCTTGACACGGTCCTTGCTATCAACGTCATTAAGTTTAAATTTTGATTCCTCATACCCACGAACAATTAAAACTCTACAATACCCGGGAAAATAATTAAAACTCTACGATCCTGCGGGTATTTCAATGTGTTCAGCTTCCTAAAACCAAACAAATCAACACTAAAAACTGTAATTTACAACATCACGTACATAAGGATCAATTCATATGAGTAATAATTTTAATCTAAATATTTTGGTTATTTCTTAAAAATAATTAAATATTAACGAGAGAAAAAAAAAGGAAAAAAAAAAAAGAAAAAGAAAAAGAAATCCTCTTATAAGGAAATCTTAAATAACCTTTGCTACCAAAACGCGAAAAGTAATTTCGAGTGTGTAAATGTAGTATCTAATTATTATTTTTTGAATTCTGAGTGGCAAAAGAAATATTTGTACGTTTTGGAAAACAACAGAAAGGTTTTCTGAAGTGAATCTGAAGTTATTTTGAAGGAAAATAAGGCATCATTATAATAATGCATTTAATAATGAATTTTATGAATTGAAAAGCAGATATTCGAATAGTTCGAAATGGTTCTGTTAGCGACTACGCTAGAAATGGTCTTAATGGACCAAATTTTAATGACAGATAGTCATGCGAAGGGAGAATATTCAGTAGTTAAAATAAACTGGATCCAGATCAATGATGCTTCGTGCCTGAAATAGGCGGAGAACTCGTTGGTGATACTATTCAAAAATCCTTCTGAATCCTCTGGTAGTGAAGGGGATGTTTAAAATGAGCTATCCTGCGTTTCAGATGTTGCCCACTCATTTTGTTGTTAATGCATTCTGAAAAAGATTAGGTTGTTTACTGTAAAATGGAGTTATTTCTCCCTTTTAAAAAAGTAATGTATATTTATTTACCTGCACGTAAAAAACAGGAAATATAAATAAAAAAAATATTTAATGCAGTTTACTCAAAACTTTTCAAAAGAATAGGCATTTAAAAATAATTTTAAGATAAGAAAAAACATACATCATAAACAAGTTTAACGAGAGGGAGATATACCCTTTTAGAACTTATCAATTTATGATGAATCAGGCAGTTTTTAAAAACGATAAAACTTCTGTTGAACTTTCTAGAAGTTTTCCTGGTCTACTATTTTATTTTTGAACTTTTAAAATAAATGCATATAAAACAATTTTGTCAGAGATATTACAAGGTATTCAGAGGTATTCAGGCATTTAAAATATATGTTTGATTTCTATGAGAAGTTCTGAAAGATTGTTCTGCTTTTATGGGTTAGAATTCTAAAACATTATTTAGAATCATAATATTATATAAAAATTGGGTGTATTACTCTAAGACACTGATTAATCTTACTTTTTCATGGAGTATTGCTCTTTTTTATGTATAAATTTTACTCATATTAAATATATCTCTTTAACAAAATATGTTTTACATTCCGCTCAAAAACATTTCAATCGATAGAATGTGAAATAAGATTTTAAAATAAAGTTGAAATCATAATCGATAGAAGTATATTTCGCGTGCTTTTTAAAAATAACTTATGCATTCGTTTATATTAATCAGTTCATAATATATGTATATACACCTCAGACATCTCTGATTAAAACAAATTAAATCTTTTCAGAAAGACTTCAGATTTAAAAAAAAAATTGGTTTTGTTGCAAAATGTAATTTAACATTGTAGACATTTTACTTTCTTCAAATAAGTAGGAAAACATGTTTCATATTTCAAATTGCTAATTGTGGGAAACGTTTAACACACATATTTATTAATAAAGAATATTATTAATAAGTAACGAGAAAATTAACGCCACAAAAATGAAAAGAAACTTTAAAAAATTTAATTTATAAAAGCTACTTTTAAATTTTTTTAGGAAATAGTACTTGAATGCAAAAATGTGAATAAACTTAACCGAAGACTCCATTTTAAAAAAATCTAAAAATTTGTTTCTAAAATATTTACATTGCTATTATTTATTAGCTTATTTATGAAAGATGCATCCAAAAAAAAATTCTAAAAATTTCCATATAGTTCATTGTATATGAATCGAAAATTTATTCAATGGCAGGTTTAAAAACTTATTTTTTTTTTTTTTTTTTTTGAAAAACTCAAAGTATTATAAGGTCTCGAATGTTATTTAATTTTTAAGTATAAATTAGTAGATAAAAAAATCATATAATTCATAAAAATGGTTTATCAACAGCACAATAAGCACACTTGATTTGTCATTCCAAATTATTTCTAAGAGACTTGAAAACTATTTTTTTCAACTTTTTGAGTAAGATGATTGGAATTTTCTCTTTTAAATATATGCTAAGACATATAATTTGATAAAAAAAATTTAAAATGCATTCAAAGAATATAATAATAAAAGCTCAACATTAATGATGATGAATTAAATTTCAAAATCAGACGCAGAAAATAAAAGAGGATTATTCATAAGATTTCGCAAAAGTTAAATTAAAAATATTAAAAGTTTGCACAAAAAAACAAAACATTGTTCTAAAATAATCGAGCATAATAGTGAAATTTAGATCGTGAATTTGTTGCATAGAGAAGTTAATGAAACCAAAATACCTTGGGAAAAAAGAATTGAACAAAAAGTTGTATTTAAAACTAATTAAAATGTATTAAATTCTTATAAAAAATCAATTAGTCGAAAATGTTGCATGAAAATTGTAAACTATTCTCGTTAGTTAATCTGACAAAATAAAACCTTTTGTTCGTGCTTAGAAAATGGTTTAAAACAAATTTTTATTGTGAAATGTTACTCCGTGAAAATAACCAGTTTAGTCTTGCAAAAAAAAAAGGGGGGGGGGTATTTGCTTTGATATAATGATAAGGAATAAATGTAAATAATGACGTCACACTTAGAAACAACACCAGGACTATTGGCAATGAACATCACAATTTTAAATTATGGTCAAGTTACGATGGCGACACCTGATCCCACCCTTCAAACTTTCGTACCACGCTAAAGGAGCGGAGCGTGCTTTAATGGCATCAGCACTGTACGGAATCAACACCGGCCGTGAGCTTGACTACTAGGCTACCGCGGCCAACAGAATAACTGTGAAGGAACAGCAGTAATATAAAACTAATACACAAAATTTTTAGAATAGAAATCTTTGGATACGGTGGATTCTAAAATCACAACCAAAATTATTATTTTGAAAGAAAAAAAAATATATACCAATTTATTTAGAAGTTTCTCCTTATTTTATGAATTTTTTTTTACTAAACTTCTCCAACGAATAATCAAATATAGAGCTTCCAACATCTTGTCTTTTAAGAGCATCATTCATAACAGAAACAGTAACCGTGTTTTAAGAACCAATATGCAACATTTCCTTTTTTTTTTTTTTTTTTTTTTTCTATTCCGAAATCAACATTATGTTTCGGACTAAAACAATAAAAATTTAGTAAGAAACATTTTGAAATGCGTAAATATAAAATAAACATGGTAGAAATTTTTTAAATATAATTAGGAGATAAAACTACTTAAAAACTTTTATCCATATAATAAAGGAAAAAATGCAAAAATATTATTTCCTATCATGTGTCACTTGCCTAATTTTCTATAGTCAATTCTTATGGCAATCTCTGTTTCTTCATTTTTATAAAAATAACTCAGAATTCTGTCAATGGATTTCACATTAATAAAAACCATCGTTGTATTAAAACAATTCACCAATATAATTCACTAAATCTATCAGTATTAAAATAATAAAATATCATTTGTGTGCCGCTAATATTTTTTATGATAAAAAAAATAGAATATCTCTATTGAATCTGAATAACATATCGATTAAGCGATGTTAGTGTTTGCCAACCATAATTCTAACAGCATACATAGTTCTATTTGCTTCATTACCTTCAATTTTACTTCCTCGTATAATCGTAAATCTTAGATTAAGCATTTTTCTTCTTTCATTAACTCGACATATTTGTTTGTTTACTGAATAAAGGAAGACTCATTAACAAATCAATGATAAGCTATTTAAAAATTAAAATGGATCAATATGAAGTATTAAATCACAAGGACATTTTTAAGAAATGTCATTAGTCAGTTTTAACATCAAAAATTTTCTAATCATTTTTTGTTTTTGTTTTACTTTATTCAGCTAAAATTAGAAAGTTAAGCTTCTATTTAGAATGGAAATAGTATTTATCTGTGAGATTTATTTCATTTTATTCTAATTTTATAGCAACTCTACTTACATTTATCTTAAGATACTATTTCATTTATTATTTTATCGTTTGCTTTAATTTCAATATATGAACCAAATATTATCGATAGCTTAAATAGTTTATTCACCTCTTTTATATTTTATCGTTTGCTTTTAATACCTGAATATTTTCAATAGTTCAAAAATGTTATTGTCTGTTTTATTATTTTATCATTTGCATCAATATCCGGAAAGAATATTACCGATGCCTTTAATAATTTATTGTCTAATATAATATTTTATCATTTGCCTTGATACTTATAAAAATTTATCATCTCTCTTTTATGTGTAAAAATGTTTTGTATTTTTTGAAAAAATAATTTAGATCAAATCGAGATAGAATAAAATGAATTCATGATTATAAAAAGATTTGATTCCCTATTTTCCATGAAAACAGTCTATAACACGGGACAAAACAGGAACTTTTTCATAAATATGAGAGGTAAATGTTTAAAAAGAAATATTATTTAAAACAATTTTTAATTGAATCTATTTAAATAAATAAAAAAAATTTAGTAAATAATCTCTGATAAAATCTCTTGAACTCAAAAAGGCAGTACATAAAAAACAAATAAGATTGTATTTGTACAATTCTTTTTTTTCTCCAGAATAATAGAATATGTTTACTATATAATAAAAATACTTTTTAATTTCAGAAATATTTTATTCCAAAAATTATCGATAAGATTGTATCATATTTATCACTGATTCAATTGAAAAATAAATTACTACAACTTTAAAAATTCTAATTAAACTGAGTATTTAAATATTATAAAAACACAAAAGTGTACACTTAAGAATATTTAAAAAAACACACACATACGATAGGTTTTCTGATATTAGGTAAAGAAATTCTCTTCTAAAAACGCAAGAGCATCATCAGATATTTTTATCCAGTTGCCTCAAAGTTTCTTGCTCTCTAAAGAAATTTCGGTTATTTTATAAAATTAGGAAGCTGATAAAAATGATTTAGACTTTCAAACTCATAATTAAGAAAAATCGAAACAATATTAAAATTAATTTTTAAAAAAATGAGTTAAATGGTCTTAAAAAAAATTATGTATTCCATCTCTCTCTTATCAAATCTTTTGAAAAAACTATAGATAAGAAAAAACTCACTTTTTTCCCCAAAAAATGAGAATCTGAGAAAAAACGGAAAGAGGTAATACACTTAACTCTTTTCTCGGAGAAAGTTGAGCTGCAAGTAACCTAAATTGTGCGAAGTACCTGAAATACAACCATTCCGTGAGGGCGACACAGAATATTAAATACGAATTGTTACGAAATCCCTCGACTGTTTTCTCCAGTTTCAACTACGTGCCGGACATATCAAAGTTCCCTAACAAGATATTATCTCACCTTAACAGAGAGCGAAAATAAAAATCATAACGTTTCTTCATTAGTAACCTGATTGCCGCACGTGGCTAAAAATGAATCGCTTCGGATCCGACAGGTTATGACCCAGAAAAAGAACTCGGAGACAAATCCAAGACTGATTTTTTTCTCTTATTTTAATTAACGTCGGACAAAAACTACTCAATAGGCTATACGTAAAAGAAATTTGAATTCCAATCTAATATTAAATTTGATCAGTATCTCACTCATTCATTCTAAGAATTCTTACACTACAATACGAAAGGGCATAGAGGCAGTTTTTTGCTTACAATATTCCTAATTACTCCAAAGGGCAATCTAGGGTCCATCTGTAAGGTAATTAATTTTTAGAACGCACAAATGTATAATTCGATTGAAACAGTGGGATTAGTTGTTTATTAATGTCGCTCTGAGAAATAACACGAGGACGACACATGAGCTGTTAACTCTATCTCCAAACTTCCACAGCACGCCTCTGGAGGACTCGTGACCTCGACAGACTTAACGTGCCCCAACTGCACTGCACGGTGAGTCTGTAGCGCAAAAGGACTCGAACCCACGACGAAAACAATGCGAGCCTGTGAGCTCTCAGCCATGTCCACTCCGTACCACGGCCACTGAATAATTATTTGATTTAACACTTTTTGTAAAAAACGTTTGTCTTTTGAAAATAAAATCAGATTTTTAATGTATATTAAAATATCTTCTGCAGATCAAATAATTTAACGGTATATATTATCATTTGTTATGCAATTTTGGAAACATTTTTTTAGCAATAAAACTTTATTCTAATTTTCACAGTATTGAAACTAATCAGTTCCATCGTTAGTTTAGAATGAAATATTGTTATTTTATTTCGTCTTAAAACCGCACTTGGAGCTTTTTATTTTATGATGTGTTATTAGAATTATCACCTAGCCTATACAAAAGGCAAATAATTATCAAGTATCGATTAAATATATTACTCTATCATAAGAGAGGAATAGAAGTATATTGTGACTTTTATTTGGCGTTTGTATTTTTTCTCATGAATTTCAAATTTGGACTCTCCAAACCATTTTTTGAAAGCACTGAGATAAGATTAGTTTCATTAGAATATCTAATACTACCACAACTAAAGAACCACTAGTTTACAAACACATTCTAAAATGCTTAAAACTTTTAAGCATTTCTATCAGGTTTTTACATGCATTTCCGTTTGACTAACCTCTGGGGCTATTTTGCTTCGAAGTTGGATTTGAGAACCTCGCCTTATGAAAAAAAAATTGTGACCTTTTTAAATTAGCATTACTGTAAGGGAGGAGTCTGGTAAGGTTTTAATTATTACCAAGAAGTAATAGAGATATCTGGATAAAATTTATTCTGCATATTTACTGATTCTTATGTACATAATATTGTAAATTACAGCTATTAATGTCGATTTGTTTGGTTTCAGGAAGCTGTAGATAGAAGAAATCTATAGTATCGTAAAGTTTTAAATAGAATTCTGACGTATCGTAAAATTTTAATTATTATTTAAAAATGATCGAGATAAAACGCTTAATTTTTATTTGTAATTCTTAAGACTTTTCTTTCTTTACATAGTCATAATCAGAGTTATATAATACATTTCTCTTATCGTCTGTTGACCTTTCAAAGGCCATCCTTCTAGAATTGAGCAGATTGTTATGTCCATACTGCGGGTTACTTCAATCTACGGCTTCGTGAAACCAAATAGATCAACACAAATAGATGTAATTTATAACATTATAGGGATCAATAAAAACGTAGAATTAATTTTATTCAAATATCTTGGTTATTCCTTAGTAATAATTAATCCTTTACTATATCCCTTTGTATAAGAAGTATGCTGAATGAGATAGAGATATTGGAGGTAATTCAGAGATAAGTGACAATAGAGAAATCAGATATAGGAGGAGATTGGAGAGAGACGAATTAGGGAGTTGATAGGATCACTATATATTGAATGAAGCTACTGTGAGGCGAAATATTCTTAGTGTGTACACTTGGCGACCGATCCCGTTGCTAGAAGTCTATTGTTATCGGATCCAATTAATTCAAGCCTGTTGTTTGGAGTGATTAAGATAAGTAGAAGTCTCGATTATAATTTGCTTAAGTAAGCGATTAAGTGTATGCTTATCATTATTAATTTAAACAGATATAACTTATTCTTAGTCTGAATAAATTGGTCAAATATTTTTGCAACTAGTCTTTATTGATTGGTTATATCTAATATTCCTAACGATCCTAGTTCATTACAAATCGAAACTGAGTGTAACACAAGAACACTTAATAATCTGAATTGCATAAAATTCCAACTCCTTGTCAACAAAATGAAACGAGAATAGGCAAATTACATGGTGATAAGATGTGTAACGAATTGAAGTAGGGATAGTGATATATAAGTGAATTATAATTGAAAGGAAAGGGAAGACCGGCAGATAATAATTACAAGTTGGTACATGTTTTTAAATTGGAGTAAATTGTTGTAATAATCGTTGTTTTTAAAATTGGTTCAAAGTGATAAGAAAAATAATAGTCGTCGAATTTGCTAACATCAAGAAGTATCTCAAGCGGTGCGAGTGAGTTGATAAGCTAAGACTTTATTTTTTAATTCTAAACTAAAATCACAGTGAATTAAGAGAGATTAGAGAGAGAGTGTGTGTGTGTGACCTTGAATACTCTAGTGCAGATAAGTTTTTTTTTCCTGACATATCTTCAATTGTGATCGCATTGACTATTTAAATGAGCATTATAATGTCTGTAGAGTTAAATAATGAAAGAAGGCCTCTACAATTTTAAGAAAAAAAATTTCATCTCAGGAGAAATGTTGTATGTGTGTGCGTGTATGTTTTTATATCAAATTAAGTATTTTTTTAAAGTCTTGTAGGATTATTTTAAATAAAATACAAGACTAATGATTATTTTAGAAACTAATTATTCCCAGATTTGGTTAAAATAAAGTTAGAGATATTTTCAGAATGTCAGGAAGGCTGGGTTAAGGCTGTAATATTAAAGTAGGAACCGAAATTGGAATACTTTTTCCGATAAAAAATGCACGAACTTTAATTTTATATTTAGACTTCGCTATCCTATAGACAACAGTATATTTAATAACACTGCTCATTTCTATTTGAACCAATCCCTTTTTTTCCAGAGCAAAATATGTTCCACATTTCGTTTCCTATACTATAATGCTAAATTATCTTTAAACATTTTACATGTTCCTCAAAAAAAAAGGCGTATTTTTGGAATGCACCTAAATTTTAAGCATATATACTGCATCATAATCAAATGTGTGTTACAACGTCGCTAATTTACATGAAAACTGGACAAATCTTTTGATCAGATTATTTGATATTATGCTAAGACAGTCTTAAAATAATTAAAATACAGAAACACTTCTTTAAGAGACTTTTATCCTTTAAGTGAAGCAATGTATTACCATTTATTTATGTGAAAACTGTGAGCTTCCATTCCACCCGTAGAGTGCTAGAAATGGTATACCATCTGATGTGTCGTCTCTGTCACTTAGCCATAACTCAGAAGTACGAAGTCCCTCACCCATATTCCTCGTGTTCTTACAATTTGGGATGATAATTCTAATCAACTAGGCGATAAATTGCTGTACATTTAATCTAATTGCATTTCTAAGCTCCCACATGACGCATTATGGAAGTCTAGAGAGCGAGAAAGCTTCTCAAATATTCGTGCCGTTCTACAGCGTGACATTTCGTGGATCTATCGAACAAAATTTGGTATCACTAAAAATCACTTATTTTACGCAAGAATTTGTAATTAGCTCGAAACCTATTCAATTTTTAGACAGTATTTACTGTTCATTATAAAAAATTTCAAATCAATGTAAAATATGAAATGAAATCGTTAATTTTAAAAATTTCCCTTTCCTGCTTATAAACATGAGCAGGATGAATTTCAGATGTCAGAATTCGTATGAGAGTCTTAAGGAAATCATATTTTAAATGTAAAATATGAAAAAAATGTTAAACTCCGAAGCATTATAGAAAAAACTGTTTATACATGGTGTCTCAGTAAAGTATTAGCAAACTTCTAGGAGAGATTGGGTACACCTAGACTACTCGAAATCATACAGCATTAAGATATCCGCCTACCTTTAAAACGCGATTTTCGGTTAAAAAGTCATTTTTTTTAAATTTACAGTCTATTATTAAAGCTGGATATCTTAGCTTTCTAGAATAGTTTTAATTTTTTTGTTCCTATCTTACTTAGAACTTGAGTTTAAAGTTTCTTATAATAGTCTGTATCAATTGGACTGAAAATACGGATGGTACTTTTCATGTGTTAGGCAGAAAGTTTGGATTTTATTTCTTCCCAGAAGAATGCCAATTTTCCTAGAAAGAGGGTTTTATAGTCAAGGAAAGCAAAGTGCTAGGCATTAATGTTGAACAGGTAGAAATATGTGGCAACAGGCATGTCGATAAACTTGGTCCACAAATTTGGCTATGAAACTGGATGCCTCTAGACAATTCGAGAAGGTTATTGAATGTATTTGGAGTGTGTATATATGTGTACCACTGTGTGAATCAGTGTATGTAGATGTAATTGCTTCAACTGATATTGGGATTACGCATTTTGAAACGCTGAATTCCATTGCTTGAAATGTGTCCTATTGTGGAATTTATGTCTTTGTGTTGTTTCCTACTGAAGGTAAATTTATTGTTGTTGCTTGAGAGTATCGTAATACAAATTAAGATTTACTTAGAATGATCAGGCAATTTGCCGATCTTTGCTACATTTGAAAGCCGATCGAACACGTATCAATATCTAAGGAGAACACTTCCCAAAAATACTAAGAAAAGGATAATTATAATGATGCAACATTCTTAAACAACTATAAAAGTATTGTAGTAATTTTGAGGAAAATTGTACTCTAAGACATAAAAAATAAACTCACTGTGAAGGAGTTGTCCAAATGCGACAAAAAAAAAGGATGACTCGCAGAAAAATTTAAATTTCCAGAGTTCAATCTTCTAAAATTGATAAAATCAATAAGACCTCGTTCTGGACAGGATGCAAGCTATTATCCAGCATGAAATAGACTGATTAAGTTTCCAGATGGTCCTCTGCAGAATTTCTAGCCAAATGGTCTCCAATTATTGGATTAAATCAGCATTAATCTTGGATAGTTGCAGACGCCTTCTCATCAGGTTTTACATATGCTCTGGGAGAAGCAGGGGAGGGCATAACATCAACCCGCTTAGTTGGTGATGGCAGTGTTTAGTTAGCTGGCAGACGATTCATGGCAAAGCCTGCGCCCAGTCATTCCCTTGATGAAGTGTCTAGAATAGCAACAAATGGAACGGTAGCTCAACGGATCGTACAAATTCGAGTACTGTAAATGCTTTGTTCTTTTAAATTATAATTTTTTACCAATTTTTGTTATAACTGCTGAGTGAAATGGTCTGAATCCATAAGCATATTTAATCAAGCCATTCTGACAAGTCAGTAAAAGCATTTTAAATTACTTTACCTCTTTTTTTATTCATTACCCTTTGAATCACGTCGTTTGGGACCCAAAACTGGTGAACTGAGATATTTCTTTTTGCTGGTCAGTCAGAACCCAAGGCACAGATTTGACAGCTACCATTCCCAGATCTTCCGCTAAAATTCGCTGAACCAAGCTCTAAAACAATTTAGTTTCCATCAATATTTCGCTGTCGGTGTTCAAGTACAAATTCGCGAATGTTCACAGCATTTTCGTCTGTTCAAGCAATTTATGGACGTCCAACATAGGTTTGTTATCGATAGATATGTAACCCTTTTTTTAAATAGATCACCCCTTGTATGCTTTTCTCCTAATAGAGTCAAATTTGTAAAAAAATTTCATATCACAACAATTTCAGGGATTTTCTCCCGAGCAAGAAGCAACTTTTCACAGCTGCGTGTTATTCTCATAAATTCGCCATCTTTAAAAAAAAAAAAAAAAAAGAACAGAAAGAAAAGAGAGTAAAAACAACTGCTGCTAAAAAATTCTTTATTCCGGGCGCACTGCAAAAACTTTCCGGGCGACACTATAGATAGTAATACTGAGTTGCCCGACACGCTTTAACAAGATAAATACGTACTATGCAAGCTCCTCCCAGGACAATTTTATTCTGGGAATTTCTGGAATAGATATATATATTCCAGAAATTCTGGAACCAGAATATATATATATATATATATATATATATATATATATATATATATATATATATATATATATTACACACACAAACATATATATATACATTACGAGCCATTATTCATTCATCTGAACATCTGATTCTTTATGCTTATACATTACATATTTACACTCTGTAATGCGTATCCAATTTTTTATTCCATTCTTAAAGTTAAAATTCTAAATAAAAATCTCATTAAAAATTGATTAGTATTAAAAAATGTAAGAAGTTACAAAATATTGAAATACATGTATGGTTTAGCTTAAACAATATGATCTGAAGAAATGCTGTTTTAGGAAACTGACTAAAATTTATGTAATTTCGAAGGTACTTTCGACTAAATTTCCAAAGTGAAATGAAGTAGAGATCGCATCAAAAATGGTAGTTACTTTTGATGTTTCACATTAAAAATAAAACGGACATTTTTTAAATATAAGTATTACCACGTAATCCCCCACGCCACTCTTGACATTTTTACATCTGTATTGAACACTTTAAAAAAAATGTTTGCTTTTCAACTTTTGTCTCAATTAATTCACGAAATGCAGCATTATTTATTGCATTGGACGAAAAATTATAGTTGCTCGCACACAAATTCGTTAATCTTTCTTAAGTCAAAGTCTTAAGATGGCGCTTAAAGGGCGGAGCCACAAACTGAAGGCCACTTTTATCGACCTTGATTTTCTTTTTTCTTGGGAGTCATTTAAATAACAAAGGATGCACTTAAAAAATAACCTCCACACAACAAATTATTTGAAAATGGAGTTACTCAAATGGTAAAGGAAGTAAGTTCGAGAAATGTTCTTTGAATTTATTCGAAAAAACTCGTTCGACTGTGCGTTGAAGAAAACGAGGCATTCCAAATATTTATTTTGAAATTATTTCTTTTTAAAAAAAAAGTTAAAATCCATTATCCAACTACGTCTATTACGTACATATTACGCATTATGATCCACAAAATATCTATTCATATTTCGGCTTGTGCATTAGAATTTATTTATGCGTGTCTTTAATGATGAACTACAAAAATTCAATATTGATATTGTTAAAAAGGGCTATTGCAAAACGATTTAAATGAACTGTGTTATTGCTACTTTTTTCCTTCATTATTTAATTTTACCGTCCTATATCTTTTAGTCTAATTAAAAAGTCAATAATTGCAAAAATCCCATTGAAAAATACGCTAGAACAAGATAAATACTTTATTACTGAAACATATATAAGGTCGTTCTCTCTTGAATACCTCTCAACTTATCAATCCTAGATTTTGTCCTAATAGTAAAATTTTAGCTTACCCAATCACTCGCTTGAAAAACTTCTTTCTAACTGCCGATTCTTATCTTTGTACTAATTAAGTAATTTGTAAAACATAAAAATTTCAAGAAATATATCTTTAATTTTGGCCACCTTTGCTCATACGCTTTCTTTGATTTGACTATGTAATCTTTACTGTCACAAATTTTTATACAGAAAAATAAGAAATTATTAATTGAAGGATACTTTATGTATATTTTAAATCTCATCGTTCATAACGATTTATTTTTCCTCTTTTGTTAAAGGTCTGATTTTAATTGGTGACTAAGAAAACAATTTTTATTTTCTTTAAATAAATATTTGTCATTATTTTTGAAAACATACTTTCCCCCCTTATTGGAATGTTTATTATAGAATAACACAAGAAAAAACAAAACGTCTCATTTTAAATTCTTTTATCTAACTTAATTGATAAAGCAGTTTCTCAGGGGAACACTCAAAGCTCTATTTATTAATTCTTACACAATAAATTGTTAAATTGTTTTTCGTAATTCTCTTTTGAACGGAAGTGGAATTTTTGCTATTACTTCATGCGGTTTCATTTTTCCAGATTTTCCAGTCATTCATAAATTATCATTAGTTTATCTTTGAAGACATTTTTCATTGGAATGTTTATTCAATGGAATCACGCAAGATCAACAAACACTTCGATTTAAATTCTTTTTATTTAAGTAATACAACTGTTACTCATGGGAATACACATAGCTCTATTTATTAATTTATACATAACAAATTGTTAACAAACTGCTGCTCGTTATTCTTTTATGAACTCGCAATTCTTTTATGCTGCTGCTTCATGTCACTTCATTTTTCTAGGTTTTCCAATCATTCATAAATCTCCATTAGTCACCAGAGAAGTGGTCAACGATTTAAGTCTCCTGTATTATGTTAAAGGCACCGATAAATCATTGAAACCATATTTACTAGCTGGTCATCTAGATGTTGTCCCAGTTGAAGAATCGTTTTGGGAAGTTCCGCCTTTCAGTGGAGAAATAAAAGATGGTTTTATTTGGGGAAGAGGTTCTATTGATTGCAAACATGTGGTTATGGTAACTATTTGTTCTTATTTCTTGTCTTTTTTTAAGGTGAAATTTTTATTCGAATTATAGCAGCTGTTTCTACCTCTAATTGTTAAAATTTGAATGGAGTGCTAGCCGATATAGCCTGATGTTTATTTGCTTATAAGCTAATATTGTTGACGTTTATTTGTTTATTGGTGTCGCATTATTCTGGTAGAATTGCCCAAGCCGGTCGGAATGAACACAAACCATGAAGGAGTGTAATTAGTCGGAAATAATGTAATGTGTCAGAATCGTCTATAGACTGACCTGGGGCCACACATCAAGTCAATCACATACGCCCCATTCAATGACAGAAGTTCCATTAGCTTGAACAGTTCCCAGTTGAAATACGGGGTCAATGGCTTCATATTATTTTTTCCATATCCACACCCATCAGGCTGATGCAACTTAACACGTTGCTAGGCGACTCTTCAAACCTAGCAACTTGTTTCTAATCGTCAGCAGTCTAATAATGTTGCTGGTGTGACCAGACGAGGTGCATAACTTTGTGCCTTACGTTTACCAAAGGCTCGCGAATGTGCCTTCAGCTTCGAAAGTCGAAATCAAGAAGAGATCTTTATACAATTCACATGCTGGGGCGTTAAGTATTAATTTAATCACAAATCTCGAGTATCTAACTTAATTCTAAGCACAGAAACATTAATTAAAATAGTCACATAATAACAGTTCAAAAATGTATTCAAATAGCTCTTCAAAGCATTATTTACTATTTATCCCGAAAAGTTTGGATGCACTCTACTATAGCACATTGATACTAACTTCTCTAATTATCAAACATTACTCTTACCCAGATACTCAGATCCAATATGGTTGAGCAAATCTTGCTGTAATAATTGCAATCAGTTGGCTTTGGGTCTGATAAATATTTGATTAAATATATATCAGACAAATTTGGGAGTAAAATTCACTTATGCATTTCATTAATTGGCAGGCAATCATTTCTTTCGTTAAAAAACAAAGTACTGCTTTATAAACAGGTTCTTCGTCCAGTTATAACTTATGCCACCCTTGTTTGAGAGTCGGCCGCCCCAGCCCACTTATAAAAAGTTCAAATCATGCAAAATAAGATTCTCAGGATCATGACCATTTTTGCTTGGTACATTAAGAACACAGTAATTCCCGATGATTTAAAAACTGAATCCATGGAAACATACATCACCAAAATCTCGCGAAATTTATTCACCACTATTTTAAATCATGATATCGGAACAATTAGGGCCTAAACTATATTCACAGATCTGCGTTGAAAATTTAATTTTGCATAAAAAAAACTGCAAAAGGGTCTCTTCCTCTAAAATCCCCACAAATCACAAACAAAAAATTAATAAAATCTACAAATTTGTAAGAAAAACTTTTAATAAAAAAAATCTAAAAACCTCATTATCGCGCAGCATTGACACTGAAGTATCACTGACTCTCTTTTCTTCTTTTTTTTTTAAAACGTTTTTCTGAATTTCACTTGGTGTGTGTGTGTGTGTGTGTGTCATCAAATTTTCGATCGTTAATTTAACCAACTTCCCATCAAGCTAGAAATCTGAAACCTTGGGAATCGTTCTCACTAGCCTAACAATACGATATTTGGACATTTGCGACAAGTTTTAGCTAGTATTTTCTTCAATAATGCAGTTTATCCCAACCACTTGGCGCGATTTCAAAAATTGGCATCAAACTTGGCGATTTTTTTGTTTGGCTGAACGTTAAGTCCGTAAAACGGACCAGGGTAGCCACATTTGGCAAAATACTGCCAAATTATTCTTGTCGCCAAGAGTGATTGGGTTAAACTGCATTCCAACCATTTAATTTACCGAATTAATTAATTAATTTTAGTTACTTTTAACGTTTTTATGTATTTCACTTGGTTCGTGTTTCTGTGTGTGTGTGTGTGTGTCATCAAATTTTCTATCGTTAAATTAACCAACTTCCCATCAAGCTAGAGTTCTGAAATTTCGGGAACCGTTCTTACTTGCCTAACAATGCAATATTTAGATATTTGCGACCAGTTTTAACTAATATTTCAATAATCTTTCTTAATAAATTTTGCCACTATATAAAAACGTTGTTTTTAAAAACGTTGGTTTTTATCTCGAATTATTTATTTTTCATTCAGACTTCACTCTATTTTATTCGTTTCATTCAATTGTTTATTGAAGTGCCTTTCATTTGTCTTACGACCATTCCATTATGTCTTTCTATATCTTTGATTTTCTGCATCCAACATTTTGCTCCGGGGCGCCATCTACATTTCTCTTCCGTCATCACTTTCTCCTATAAACTGAGCATAAGCGATGAATCGCTGGCTCTCGTTTGTTTTCTTACGTAGTAAGGAATCCATTTTGATTTTGGAACACCTAAAAATTTTAATTGTTTTTAAAAAATTTTAAAACTAAAAATTTTAATTAAAATTTTAATTTTTCAAGAAAGAGTTAAATACTATCCAATTTCCTCTTTTGGATAAATTAATGGACAACTCTAGTAATATTTTTTGGGTTGGTCTATTTTCTGAGCTATCGCCCGTTTTTGAGAAATTTTTTGTAACCGAAGTTGAATTCTCGTTTTTCCCAACTCTAAAATACGCTCTTTCAACGTGAGTATCTTTTTTAAATTATTCTTTTTTTTCTTCATCACACCGAATTTTGTCTATTTCTTCTTGAAGCAAAAGTCTGCATTTTTCGGTACTTGTCTGTTATAGCGGCACCCGTCAAATTATGATTACGCCAAGTCGTCGCCAAACTCATGAAGCCTATCTTATGATATAATCTACTTTGCGATATTTCTTAGTCACTTGGCGATTAATCATCGGGCGCCGCTATAATAGACAAGTACCCATTTTTCTTTTTCAGGTACTGCTAACCTGTCATTTTCATCTGCTTGTTCGACCAGTTTCTTCTCATCAATAATGCTCGTCAATAAACTCTTTACAAATTCTTCTTCCTTCTTCATATATGGTTGAACTCTTTGTTAAATTTTTAAGATGAAACACTTAAATCTTCCGATACGAATAGATCTAGAAATGTGGCTAACACCTATAAATCTTTTTTTCTAGCTTGTCCCAGAAATCTCATGTTGTTGTATTTTCAAAATTTGCTCAGAAACTTTATGAAATTCTTAGTTAATCTTAACAATTAAATTTATATTAGCTAATATAGTGCTCAAAATTTCAATACTTTATGATGAATAACTTTACTTTTATACTATACTATAATAACACCTCATGATAAAGTCTTAAATATATGTTTATAAAATAGTATCAGACATCATAAAAACGTGCATTTTCTTTACTATAATATTTTTATAATTTCAATAATGAAGAATGTTAACAATATAATAACAATTTATGATAAATTTTAAATTTATAATGACATTCCTTAATGATCATGAGCTAAGCAAATAATTTCATTAACTTAATGATTATTTTATCTCGAACACTATGCAGACAATTATGTCACAGAATAAAAATTTTACAAAACTTTACTGCAATACATTCAACGTTTATCTTTTCAAGATATTAACTATTTATACAGGATTTATTATAAACGAGTTTTATTATTTACTCAGCGTACGTAGATTTACGAACATATATTAATTTTGACCTGTAGGAAGACTACTATTTCACATAAATATTTTCACTCAACCAAAATTTATAAAAAAGAAACATTTACCCGAAGGCGTAACACATCGATGAGCGTTAAGCTCGTAGAACTCTAAAGTCCATTTTATGTTTTCCTTCTGTGTTTTGTATGTGTTAAATATATGTAAAGTGTCGTCCTATTATAAGAAATCATTAAAAAAGTGAATGTTCGTGTTTCCATGACACCAGAAAAGAACCCACTTTAATACGGAGGCTGCTCCACTATTGCAAGGCAATTGCGGATCAGATTTGATTTTGAATACATATACAGTATTCGAGGACCAGATTTTTTAACTTCCGATGGACCATAAATGAAACACCGGTAAAAAACGAGTTGTCTGAACATGGGTTTTCTTTCAAACTTCACACTTTGCGTAACATAACTTTTATACCTTAAATTTTAAGAGCAAAAGGAAACGTTGAGTAAAATTGAATTTATTCATTAATTAGTTTTAATACTTTATTTTATTATTTAGCGTCTTATAATTTATCATCCAAAATAAATACGTGTATAATTTTTCAGCTCTATTAAGCATTGTAAAGTAGACTCTTCACCTTGGCGATGGATTTGGCGACCATTTGGTGACTTGGCGTAAGATTTATTTCTTTAAATAATTTGTTTTAATCAATTAATTTTTAGTAATTTTTATTAAATTATCGTATTCTCATCCCAAAGAATCGTGTATGGAAAATTTCAGCTCAATTGAACGCTTTAAAATGTAGTAAAAAAGCTTTTAAAGTTTTGACCCAGAGAAGTTACATTGTGAGATAAAGAAAACCAATTAATAAAAAGACGTGAACAGAACAAGATGAATTTGTTTCTAAATTAAATGAACAAACATGGTTACTTTTGTGCATAATCACCTTGAAGATTCAAGCATTTGTCATATCGGTTTGACGAGCTTTCCGATACCCTTAAAGAACGTTGCCACCAGTGATGTGAGATGGATTTGTATTTGTTTCGAAGTTCCTCGCTGATACAGAAACTTTGACCTCCTAGCGCGTTTTTCAATTCAAGGAAGAGATGGTGGCAGCGGTAGCCAAGTTGTCATGGTTGCGGACTCACTGCTGGCAGTTTTCGACGAGTCGTAGGTTCGAGCCTTGATGCCACAAAAGACTTGCCGTGTATCCGGGGCTGATACCCGTTAAATCTGTCGGGGTTCAAAGTTATTCCATTGGCGTGGTGTGGAAGCTAAGACAGGTAGGTGTCAGCTCAGGTGTCGTCCTCATCATTTGACCCAGGCTCAAAATTACTTCGTCCGTCAATAATAGCCCTCGTGTTGCTTCTAATACGACGTAAATAAACAATCACATCACAACGTTTCTGCACGAGGGTTTTGCTTGAGTGCTATGGGTTTAGTTGGCAGCGAAAGAGCTAAAAGTGTATGTTGTGTAATGCAGAGATAGCCTAATAACCTCTGCTATGTTTGTTTTAATTAAAATTACCAAGTTTTATGAAGGAATTTTCTTGCATCTCTAACCTAATCTGCAACAGCTGTATTTAGAAACTAGCATTTTTCAACCATTACATTTTTTACTCGATAAGATTCATGAATTCACGTCAAAGTACATAGTCATTAGTAATTGATTGCGGCTTCATGAATTGAAATTTTTCTAGTATTTTCTTTTCTTTTCCTTGATACTGCATGTGCGAGTGAAAATCATTCTTTTATTGCTTTCTTTTGTAACGCCCCGCCCTTTTTTTCGTGTCGGATTGCGTATATTTGAGGCACGTGCAATTCTAATCCCCGAGAGACACATCATGTAGTGAGTGTTTATTAATGATTTACCGGATAAGACATTTGATTGCAGGAAACAAAATCCTGACAAGTCATAAATTGTTGTAAACAGTTTTTGAATTTAAGAAACCGTTTATTAACTATCGTCGAATTTATATTAACAGAAGCTTTTCTTTTAGAAATGAGACTAAAATAGACTGCTCGAGCAACGTAAGCAGAAAACATTCTTTAAATATGAGGCTGTTTAGACGTGAATTCTAAAGGTGCTTTTACACTATTCGTAACTGTTTCTTTAGGCAAAACGCGCATAGTGTGGATCAGCGGTTCTCAGTCTGAGATACGCGTATACCAGTGAGTACGGTTACGCGAAAAGAAAACAGTAACGACTATCATCCTACTGTAAAAGGAATTTTAAAAAATTAAGGAAATTGAGAGTTTTTCACTAATATTGTTAGTTGTAATATGGTCCTCCTTATCAATAAAATCTTCGATGGAAGACGGACGTGCTGGAAAATTAGTCTTGTTTTCTTCTCGCACAGAAAGAACAAATGGTTGCATCCTTTGGAATTAATATACATAACTTATATATATATATAAAAAGTAAATATTGAAGCGGATTAAACACAGCTCAGGATTTAATTTTATATTTATCCTCTTTTTTTTTAGCCTAATTTCTCAAAAAACTCTGTAATTCAGTTCAGTTATTAATTTTTATTCTTTTTCTGATCTTTTTGTTGATTTGCTTGCTTCTCGAGTAGTTCCGCCCATACAGGCGTATACGTTTGAGTATTCGACGAAACAAGATTTGCATCTTTGTTTCGAAGCAGAATTTTTACTTTTCGTTAAATTCTTTTCGTGATATTCGACAAAATATGCAAATTCTCTTAATTTTGAACACCAGTGTATATAAACCTGTTATAGAAAACATCTGCGAGTAATTAATGTTACATTAGAAGACCTAAAATACATGTTGGCAATCCAAAATATTATTTGGAAGAATTATAAATTCATAAAAAAAAAATACTTGTACATTATTACGCAATTATATGCGCTTGCATTCTGATTTATAATTAATTAGGTTACTAGAATTTTATAACTGGTTTATAAATATAATAACTATATAAGAAAAAATATTTTTAAATCAAGCTCTTATTTAAAGGGGGACTGAAATGTATAAAAATAATTTTTTTAACGTAAAATAATTTATAATTTTGAAAGCTTGAGCCGCTTAATTAAGATATCTAGATAAGTACCTATAAATTAAATACCCTAACTTCTGATCCTATTGTATATGAAATCAAAAGAAGTATTCACGTATCAGACTTTCATAAATTATATGTTAATCTACATTATATGAAAAATATTTTATACCCTTTAGTCCAACTTTAAATAAAAGCTTGATTTCAAAAAAAATTATGTTTATTTAATTCTTTTTATATAGTCTGGAAAATTAAGACTAAAAAGTAATTACGTGTATGTAAAATTTCAACTCGATCGAATGTTAGGAAATGGTTAAAATTCGAATACAAAGTGTATCAGTTTTCTGGTTTTCTCTTCCAGCTTCATATCACTATGTATTTATAACTGCTCCAGCCAAGTGAGATATCATAGGGAAAATTCAAGAAAAGTCCGTAACTTTCCTCCCAGATGAGATTTCCTCTACATTTCAGCATTTTCTAGAAAAGTGGTTTTATCCCCAAATTGGCTAAGTCACCAAATCCTCCGCCAAGGTTAAGAGGTCATTGCTGAAACTTTCTATTGCTGACTGATGATATCTCTGTAAATGTCTCTTTCCCCTTGTTGGAGGAATGCTGCAGAGATGTATTATTGCAGGTTCATAATATTGCTACCCATCTTCAGTCTTATCACATACAGCATGGTCAGTTGGCCGGTATGAAGCTATCTTATCAATGTGAAAGATTTTTGGCTTGGCGTTGGGCGACCTATGAATTCAGAAGACAACATTCTTTCCTTTCTTGATAGCTGTTTAAAGTTCTTACTAGTTCCGCTGTAACCTCGGATCTAGGCCTATCCGTTACTTCCGGTTCATTCGTTCCCTGGCCAGTTTAATTCCAACTCAAGACATTATCCAGCTAACTAATTGGAATTCGTTCCAGAATCACCTATCAAGCTCCATCACGGGTAATCCAAAAATAAATAACACTCAAGAAATTAAAAACGCAATAGAAGTACTCAATAACAACATCTCCATTAGTACCTCCAGTAAAGCGAGAACCTACCCAGAGATTTCCTACCAGACCACTTCTACTACAGAAAATAAAAGAATAAAACAAGGAAAAATTGGCTTTCCAATACACTGGTCCAATACACTGGTCCGTTTTCACCAGCGACAAGCCATTGTGCCAAAACATCACCATCTGTCTTTGCTGACGAGGCTTCAATTCTCTCCCAAGGTTTTAAGCTTTCTCAGGTCCGGAAACAACTACAAATATATTTAAATAGGTATCAACGCTAGCTGAAATTATGGCAAATTGCAATCAACACTGGAAAATCAAAAGCAGTATACTTCCGAAGGAAAACTGTTCTTCCTCAAAACCCTTTTCCATAGACCGATTGATTGGACCACACAAGTCAAATACTTTGGTATTATTTTAGATGATCAATTTCAATATATAAACCTCACATCCGGAAAACAATAGAAAATTATTGGAAAAAGTTTTTCTCAATCATCCACCTCATAGGGAGAAAATCCCATCTCTCCATCATCAACAAAATGCTCCTCTACAAGCAAATACTGCATCCCGCTCTTCTTTACGGAAACCCCATCTGGGATACTACAAAGAAATTCAATTATAAGATTCAGCAGACAATCCAAACAAAGACCCTCCGGAACTTAATTAAAGCTCCAATCTGGATGCCTCTATACGACGATTTAAAGACCCCCTTCATAGACTGAAATTGCCCGTCAAGTTATAAACGAAATAATCAACCATAGCAATCCAACTATCAAAGATCAAGCCGTCTATCTTACTAAGGTAGGACGACGGCATCCTACCCCCAAACCGGAGAAATTGGATAAGCTAATCCCATCACCATCCTCCGATCACCATCCATCCAAGGAGCCAATCCCCAATCCTTGACAGACGCCCTTCCGAAAAAGCTTCTTCCCCCACGTTAGTTTCATCCTCCCCGCACTAAATACCACTAGCGCTCGCTGGCACAGACTGCACCCCTCTCTCTTACTTCTGTTTGTTCTCTGTCTAATCTTTTTTAGTTTCCACAGAGAAGCCCTTTATTCGGGATGGTTCTCAGGAGAATATAAATGTCTAAAAAATTGCAAATACTTAAGGAAATTATATATATATATATATAAAGAGAGGAAGTATTGGAGGGAGTCTTTTGAGCGAAGTTTGAAAATTTTTACCCACAAAATCCTCATTTGAAGTAAAAGGTTAATCGCCAAGACGTTGTCCTTGTTAGGAACCAGTTTGTACCAACCTTGCGCGAGCACGGGAAAAACACTCAGCGAAGTAATACACTGCATTTTGACATTCACCTTTTTTTTTTTCTTATGGTCCTGTTTTCTGAAGAGTATTGTCGGTGTAATATTGTGCTACTACTAAGTTCTTGCTGCTTATATGAAAGTTTCCCATAAATACTTTACATGAGCCACTATTAAAACTAACCGCTTAAAAATAAAGATATTTTTTTAAAGAAAATGCTTGGTTCTGAAGAAGTAAATTGCAAGTTATACTATTAAAGTAAATAGAAATTAGTTTGAAGCGATTTGAATCGAATAAAACAAAAATAAAGTTTTGAAAAAAAATCGCGAGATTTTTATTACTGTAAGTACTAGATTAGACAGTTTTGTTTGTTTTTTTTAAGAATTCGAGATTATAAAGCATTTAATTATAATTTTATATTTCTTATCTAAAATCTCTAACTCTCTCTCTTATTGTTTATTATTATTACCTTAATAATTAAATCGATTTTTTTTCTTCATTTTGTCATTTAATCACTGAAGATCATCCTCGTATTCTTCGGAATGATCAAATACTTCACTAAATTTTGTTTAATTGCACCGTATTAATTCACAACTGATTTAGTGTATAACATCGAAACTTTTATATAATTTTTAAAATATGCAAGTATTATAATTATTAGCTAAAGACGTAGTTCTGAAGTTAATGAAAAATACTGTGTATTAAGACAGAGACTTCTGACCATCCTCTTTCGTTTACATCAGAGCAGCATTGTGATTCAAAAAAGTTCAAAGGGTTATCAAAATGTTAAAGTCTTTGCACCAGCAGCTCGGTTCTCTGCCATCATCATGCGAAACCAGTACCTATTGCTTGAATCAGCGTCTCCAAGGTTTCGAAATTTCCCCAACCCTTAAAAAGGGCACTTGTAGACTAAGTAGCAATCGATCTTTATTTCAGTTCTCCCCATTGGATATCCGGCCTCTTTAGAAAGGAAGTTTGGTTTCATAAACGTTGCACCAGAAGCAACATGAGAGATATTGGAGACAGACCTCGTAATTTTTGACCTCGGTCAAGTGACAAGGACAATACCTGAGCTGGCACCCCTCTCCCAACTTTCACACCAACGGGAGGACTTTGAGCTTCGACTGATTTGACGTGCATCGACCCCAGCTACCGGCAGGTCTTTAGTGGCATCAGGCTCGAATCCGCTCAACGAAAACCGCCGGCCACAAGTCCGCAGCCATGACCACTAGGCTACAGCGGCCACTCCGAAAGAAAGAATGAAAAAAGAAATATTAACCAAAACGGGTGTTCTACAGATATCTTGACCTTATCTTTCTACAAATACAAAATGACATAACCAGTTCTACAATGCCACCAGCCAAAGAGAGAAAACCTCATCAAAAGGAAATATTGTTGAGCCTAAAGACAAATAAATGTCAAGAGATCGGAAATGAGGCAGACTGCATATGGATGACTATTTTGCACCATTTGAAAAGATTGTACCCATGATATTTTGAAACAGATTCGACCTGATGGCGAAGACGAATTTGTTTGCAAGTTATGCAAGAGACTGGCTCCCAAGATCTGAATGAATTAACAATATATCCATACAAAAATTCCCAATTTTGTTTCTCTAAGTTTCAAAATTAACTGAAAAATTAAAAATTATGTTTGGGTGGCTTAACAGATTTTTATTCCCTAGGTTCCGGGTCTCTATCTCAAAAGTGTGGATTTTGTTCACAAAACTCACAGGTTAATGATCAGAAAACGTTAGCTTTTATCAAGTATATAATATTTTTTAATAGCCTTTATGCGTATTTTTACTGTTATGTCTTTATTCGGTGCTAATTAATTGATTGTTTTATTAACGTCACACTGACAAGCAACACAAAGGCTATTGAAGATTGGACCTCGTAATTTTAAACCTCCGTATAGTCACGATTCCTAACCTAACAACTTCTTCTCCAAACTTTCACATCCCACCAAAAGGAGAGGGGGGGGGGAGCTTGGCCAGATTTTACGTGCATCCAGCTACACGGTGGATCTTTAGTGGCATCAAGGCTCAAAACCGTGATTCAATGGAAACTACGCCGTCAGCGATCATGTTCGCTTGGCTACCGCGGCCACTTCATTTGGTGCATTTTGCTTTGGATTTCAATGGAATTATTCATCGTCTAATTGAGATATCCTATCTTACCTCTCTTTTTCCTTCGTAGCTATTTCATTTTAAATGTTATTCGTTTTAGTTAATGTATATTCTTAAGTTTTTATTTCACCATCCAAATATTAATAATATAATTTGTTTCACTATCAAATACTCCAGTCACTTCCTTTTCAGAATGAAATTATTTTCAGTTTATTTACACTTTTAAATTTTTATTTCCCTATCCAAATACTTTATAATAGTACTGTGTAAGTAAAGAACATATTTGTTCCATTATGGAATGTTCAAATCACTTCGATCCCTTTTTTTTCTGAATATAATTTTTAGTTAATTTATATATATATATATATATATATATATTCTCATCTAATTATCAATGACATTATTGTGTAAGAAATTTATTTGTTTCATTATAGAATATTCTAGTACTTGAATTCCTTTTCTTAAAGTAATTATGTTTAATTAATTTATATTCTCATTCCCCCATGCAAATTACTTTTAAATTATGTAAGTAAAAAACTTTTACTTATTCAATTATGGAATCCCTTTGAATCCCTTTTTTCTTGAAACGAAAATTTAGATCACTGTTGCGCCATTTCGCATTGATTTATGCATCTATAGAGATGCGAATTTATTAAATTTTACATGCATAATTTTTTTAATATTTCTATTATTAAAAATTACAATAGCGCAAATGAATTAAATCTAACTAGCGTCGCTCTCTATTCAAATTAACTATAACAACTCTAATATTACGTGATCAATACAAAACTAAGGAAACTAACTCTAAATAATTATTTTTATGAAGAAAATCATAAAATTTGAACGCAAAAACAGGAAGCACAACACAGACGTATTTTTGAAAGTTACGAAGTCGGTTCAAAAGTACTTGGACCTCAGGAACTTACCTTCTTTAAGTAAGCATCATGACCCCGAGGCATCCTTGAGGTCTTTTTTTTTCCCATGGGGCTTCTGTCTTTGGTAAACACGGATGACGCGCCATCTTAGCGATCTTTCTCAAATTTCGACCCTCCTTCTTGTCAACCAATTTTCATCTTTTTCACTCGTCCAGATCAGAGACATTTTATTTGGCACAGCCACATCCGGCTCTTGCGCCATTAAGCTTCACTTTCACTCACTCATACTCAAAAGTACCTGAGTTAAGAATTGGTTTAGTTTAGTTTTTACTAACGTCGCACTAGAAGAAACACGAGGGAAATGAGTATTATCTATTAATCGTTTCTTCTTTCTCAAAGAAGTCCATAAATATGGCACTCTTCGCATCCCAAAACTTCGTCCCCACAACTTTTCTGGCTGCCTTCTTTGGATCTGAAATAACTTTATCGTTTCTTAGTTTCCAGTGAATAATGATGAATCGAGGTCTCATTGACAGTGGTGATTTGACGTGGCAGCAATCAGCGTTTAATTTAGCAGAAATAGCTGCAAGATCAAAGTTAACTTATGAATCAGTGTCGAATCTGCTTTGGCACCATTTAATCGATAATGGTTGCCAAAACATGTACTTTTTGAACCATCCTTGTTAAATATTTAAGCGGCTTTTTTTTTTAAAACAAACTACATTTATTAAAAATGAATTCATACTCTTTACGAAAAATTTAGAATATGGGTATGTTAGGAAGTACATATGTTGTCTGTTGTCAGATACATATGTGCGTCAAAAGGAAAAAAAAAGGTGTTTCTTTTAAAATTCCCTTTTTTTTTTAGAAATACTACAAAATTTTATTGAAGCTTACCGTTAACAATTAGTTTTTCTTATTATTGCTCAATTCGATTTTGTTATTATAGAAAATATTACTTCACGTGTAAAATGTTCATTTCTTTTGTTTTTCTCTAAAGATTCTTAAGCATTTTAATAATGGAAGAGTTAAAGTGTAACTTGAACTTATTCAAGTGGCAACGGTAGCCTAGTGGTCGTGGTTTTCGCGACCGGCGGTTTTCGTTGAGTCGTGGGTTCGAGCCTTGATGTCACAAAAGATCCGCCGTGTAACGGGGCTGACGCATGTGAAATCTGTCCAGGATCCAAATTCTCCCGTTGACGTGTTGTGGAAGTTTGGTGAGAGAGACGCGCCAGTTCAAGTTCGTCCTCGTCGCTTGACCGAGGTTCAACTTGACGAGGTCCATCGCCACTATCTCTAAAATTTCTTCTAAATGCGATGTTAATAAACATTCAAATTTCAAACTGAATTTATATTTCATTTTGAAATAGAAAACGAGTGGTAACACTAAATTAAAAAACGATAATTTTCGGTAAAATAACGTGCAAACTATATATTACATATTTTTTCTTTAATCACCCAAACGCTTACAATGTCATCGTTTTATAAGCTAAATATACTTCCTGGTTCATTTTTTTAGATTTGATATAAATCAACTATTTTTTATAGAATATTCAAATCAATAACTCGATTTTACAAATATTCTTTACATTCTCTATTTCACTTCACTATTTTTTCAAGTTCAATATATTGTCAGGAGCGAAGAAAGGAATTTAAAAAAAAATGCTACATTCATTCTGCATGAAAGAAGCCATAATATACCTTTCTTTTATTTCCTTCATAAACAGAGATCCTAGATAAAAGTTTTTTCGTAAATTAATGAATATTTGACACAGCTAGAATAAAAAATGGCCATTGTACCAATAAAACTAATCTAGCAACAAAACCATATGTATACAGAAAAAAAAACTGATTGCAATATAAAGAACTGAAGTCTCTCTGTGCAACAATTGAACGTTAGGTGACATATTCTTTTTTTCTCTCCTAAACAACAAACACAAATATGTGTCTCGACATTGGTGTGAAAACTATCTTTCCAATTCGTCATAACATGTTTTAGAATCAACAGTTCGAACTGAAATTCCAGAATCTTTTGTATCCTTGTTTATATCTCATAAATCAGTATTAAGTGGTCTCGGTTGCAAAATATGCTAGAAAGCGACAAGAGGTTAAGAGCAAATCTGTGAGAAAAATTGGTAATTATGTTGCAGTTGTTATTTCACA
>BMAW01120202.1:0-12079 GCA_019974015.1 Nephila pilipes
ATCGGTGTTTGAAATAGTTGGTCATTTTGTAAATTTATATATTTTCTAACGAGAAAATCGGAAAGAAAAAAAAATGCTAAACTCTGTCACACTAAAAAAGTTAACCATGGTCATATACTGTGATGATGATCAGGGAGAGCAACCTCTCCTTTTGGGGGCGGGAGAATTGAAATTTTATTCCACTTTTTAACTGCCAAAAACTAGAAATTATTAACCTTGTTGTCACATCGTCTAATTACGTTTCCTTTCGTTTTTTTAATTGTTAAGAAATATGAACATAAGATAATGCCATGCACGCGACACTTCGTAGCCGCGGTAGCCTAATGGTCATGGTTTCGGATTCGTGGCTGGCGGTTTTCGTTCAGTCGCGGGTTCGATCCTTGGCCGCCAAAGACCCACTGGGCTGGTGCACGTTAAATCTGTTCGGGGCCCAAAGTCCTTCCTCGTTGGCGGGGTGAGGATATTAGGAGAGGGGTGTGTGCCAGCTCAGGTGTCGTCCTCGTCACTTGATCATGGTTCAAAATTACGAGATCTGTCGCCAGTAGCCCTCGTGTTGCTTCTAGTGCGACGTTTATAAAAACTAAACTAAAGCACGCGGCACGTCTTATTATACTCATGCGTTCGCGACGAACCGTTTCGTAAAGCACCACAGCATATATTGAAGACTCGCGCAACAGTTGTAGTGAACATCTAATTAAATGTTATTTAGCTTATATCAGCAGTCAATAAGAGTATTTTTTCACCTTGCAAATTTTGTTCATGAAAACAAGGCTTTCAGTTTTTTGGTAGCCATACTTTTTGAATAAAATTATCTCTGAAATTATCACGAAACACTTTTTTTTTTACATATATTTCTCGAAATATTTCTATTGAATTGTAATACATATGTAATAGTGTTCCTATGATGAAAGTTATGTTGTATAGTATTAATCAAAATTTTAAAAAAAAAACCACTATTTGGCACTGGTAATAAAACTAAACCTCAGTAAAGTTTGTATGAAGTGTCAATTTTACTTCTCTGTCCAAATTCACTTCGAAAGCGTCGAAATTTCACCATTTGTCGCTAACTTTTAAAATTGTTTTATGTTTTTATGTCTACCCCCTTAATACTTCTCGAATCCCCGTTATTTTACAACGTTTTTCTGAATTTCACTTGGTGTGTGTGTGAGTGTGTGTGTGTGTCATCAAATTTTCGATCGTTAATTTATCCAACTTCCCATCAAGCTAGAGCTTTGAAATTTTGGGAATCGTTCGTACTTGCCTAACAATGCAATATTTAGACATTTGCGACAAGTTTAAACTAATATTTCAATAATTTCAAAGTCAAAATATTCTTTCCTCTCGTTGCTTTTAGGATTGAGGAAAAAATTTCTTTCCCCCTCTGGGAACACCGGGCACTCCCCACACCACATGAGGCCTCGTAAAACTATTGTACTCCCAAAGGGGAGATACTATCTCCCCTTTACTATCTCCGAGATAGTAAGGGTTGCTGACTTTTAGACAGTAATCATTCGCAAGAAAGAAAGTTTCCAATATTTGGCACCGTGTCTTATCACAATAATTTTTTCTGAATTCTGGTTCCCATTTTTTTTTTAATAGAATGACTTACAAATTTTCAAATGCATGTTTTGATTTTATGAGTATTATGAATTTTTTAATACGCTCACAAATATCTCTTTTTTAGTAAATTTTAAAGTTAAAAATAACCAACAGTTTTAACTAATATTTCAATAATTTTCTTTAATAAACTTTGCCACTATATAAAAACGTTTTTTTAAAAACGTTGGTTTTTATATCGAATTATTTAGTCTTTAAATTAGTCCCCCCCCTTCCTCCACTTCCAATTTCGAAATCGCCGCCATTGGCGCGAAAACGCTTTAAAAAAAAAAAAAAACTTTCATCATCAAAGCGAAGTTAATTGTTCAAAATCTGCACTTTGTCTTGCTCATTCTTCGTCAAAAATTTTATCCAATTCTATGAACTAGTTGACACTTCAAATCAGGGTTCTCACCAAGACGAGATAAATTTTTCTCTCTCTCTCAGTACTAAAATGTGTTGTGTCTATGAGGCTGTGAATTAATTGTTATAATAATTTTAAATATCACAATTGATATAAGTTTTTAATGAAACGTGATTCCAGAAGCCAGTATATAAAATTAGATTATTCTGTTTAAAATCCTGTCGATCACGAAAGTTGCTGCAACAAGTATTTCAGCCTAATTTTCACAAATCATTGAACCCAATGAAAATAATTGATGGTATTACATAAATGTACTTCAAATATTAACAAAAATAAGTTAAGAATAATTTTAAAAAAATATATTTGTACAATAAACATATTATAACTATTGTATTTAATTTGGATTTATATTATATAAATTACATGTGTATTGTGTGGTTCCGTAGTGTAGTGGTTATCACGTTTGCTTTACACGCAAAAGGTCCCCGGTTCGATCCCGGGCGGAACCATGAGTTTTAAATTTTTTTCCCCCTTTAAATTAATAGAGTTGTTTCTAACTGGTAACCTTTTTTTTTTAAAAAAATATTTTGTTTGTTCTAACGCTGTTCAAAAACTGATTTTTTAACCATGCAACTTTTTGTTTTGTCATAATTTTACGGTATTTTATAGGCATGAAATTTTTAATTGAATTACTCAGAAATACTAACAATAGTTCCGAAATTTAATTTAAAATTATTACATAAAATGAGTCAATCATTAGAATATTTTACATGTTATGTGAGATACTTGCACATTGTGTAATTTTTTTAATAATTTTCAATTTAAAACATTCTTTGATAGTACAGGCAAGTGTCAAGGACATGTCATTCTCCAAAATGAAATATACAAAAAATTATTTACTGATCCCAGCTAACTGAAAAGCATTTGAAGTCGCTATTGATAATTTCCACTAGCAAATTTGATTTACAGTTCTCAATGGAAATCTACAGCTACATAAATCTCTGTAATCATAAATACATGCTTAATTTCATCATGTGGATTATCAATGTGCGTCACTTATTGTAATTTCTTAGGATAATATCCATATTTTAATAATAGTTAAAAGGTATAATTTCATTATACCATTTCTTAAATGGTTTGTGTCATTTACTTATGTTGTACTTTTTACATGGTAACAAAAGTAACAAAACAAAAATAGGCTATGGCGGGCCGAACTGAGAGTGCTTGCGGGCGGGTGTTAGCCAGAGGGACGTAGTTTGGAGATCCCTGCAATAGAGCATGGAATTTTCAATACTTTCGAATGCTGATGTAATGTTCATAAAAAAAAGGACTATATAGTACCAAAAGATGGCAGCTCAGAGAATCCTAAGTTGTTCGTTTGAACTTTTCGCAAGTTTAAAAAAAATAAATGTTTGTAGAAATAGAATGCTTACTTCTTTATTGATGAAGAAATACGAATTTTTTTTTTTTTTTTTTATTATTATTATTATTATTTCATACACCAAATAGTAAATATTAATATTTAAACTGCAAATTATGTTTGAGATTTTGCAACAGAACGATAGATGGCAGCACGATTGATTCACTTGTTACTTTTGTTTGCCACGCAAAATATTAATAAAAATGTCAGCGTGATTTAAATATAACGTTATTTAATGCGAATAATTGATGTAATTGATCGCTTTAATGAATAAAATTTAGACGAAATATACAATACATTGACTTGGACTTAGTTTACTTTAGTTTGCAATATTATTAATGGAAATAACAGATTTATTTTTACTTCTCTGTTTGAAAAATTCAATAACTAGAATTAAAATTAAGTTAATATAATATTCGAAAAGTTAAACTGAAAAACGAATATTACAGTTTAGCTATTTAGAGACAGTATAATTTATTAGATACATTATATGATAACAATCGCTTTGTTTCAATTACGTCCGAGTTAGTTTTAAAATATATAATTTAATTACCAATAAATCATACACATTTCAACATTTTCCTTTCCCCAGCTATAAATATTTAATTAAAAATTATTGAAGAAAATGAAATTATTTTTTTGAATACTTTCCATGAAATTCTACTAAAACTATGAAATTGAAAATCCGTTGCAGGAAAAGAATGAGTCTGCATAGTTACTTATAGAAATAACTAGGGGGGGGGGAATTTCAGCAATAAACAAGTTATTCAATCTTTAGTAAATTCAAATTTGAGGAAGCTAATATGATGAGTAAAAAAAAGTTAAAATGTGGGAATAATTCTGAAAGTTAAAATCAATCAATCTCGGTAATAAGTCTTATGGAAAATCAATGAAGCATTTTAAAAACGCTGTGAATACTTATATATGAATTATTTGGTTATGAATGGGATGATTTGCTAATATATGTTGTACGAAAATCTATGTTATTTTTTTTTTTTTTGGCAAATGACAATAAACGTACAGACCAACGAAATGTAATGGCTATATGACATAAAAAGTATCTCATCAATCCATGTCAGTTGTACTCGTATTTCATAAAAGGAAAAACATTTTTTTTAATGTTCAATCTGATGCCCGAGGTGGTTTAGCGATCTTTTTCATTCCGATCAGGTTTGCAGTTTTTGGGAAACACACACTTCTGGGGTACCCTAACAACTCTTTTCTAATTTCGACGATCCTTCTTGTCAATCATTACCCCCTTCTCCTTCTAACACATGGATCAATAACTCCCGAGTCTAACATTGAAAACAACATTTTTTTTGCAAAATTTTTTTTTATTCATCAACATAACACCTTTTGTTAATCACCTTTTAGGGTGATACAATCGTTCCAACGCTTTTCCAAATCTTTTTTTTTTTTTTTTCGCAAGAAATCTTTTTTGTTGCGAGTAAATAGCGATAAACAGCTTTCTGAATCATCGACTCGTTGCTGTTTTTGTTCCATCGAAAGCAATCGCGGCACCCACTTGGAAAAAAACCTTTTTCACTTCACTTCAAAAAACCTTTTTCACTTCACTTCAAAAAACCTTTTTCCTGGTCTGATCGACTTAAAATTTTGACACGTTTCAAGCAAAGGTTAGTACTCTAGAAAGACCTGGTTACTGGTTTACTACGAGCGCCATCTCTGGGCTAGTCTCGGGAGTTATTGATCGATGTGTTATCTTTCTTTGGTTATTTCGAGTGACCTAGTGGTCATGGTCATGGACTCGCATCCTACGGTTTCGCTGAGTCGTGGGTTCGAGCCTTGATGACACTATAGACCCCTCGGTGAGCCAGAACTATTGCCCATTAAATCTATCGTGGCTCAAATACTCCCGTTGGCATGATATGGAGGTCAGAAGAGGGAGGTGCCAGCTCAGGAGTCGTCCACATCACTTGACCGAGGCTCAATATTACAAGGTCCGTCTCCAATAGCCCTCTTGTTGCTTCTACCTCGACCTTAATAAAACCAAACCAAACTTTGATATTTTCCATAAGCCCAACTTTCACTCACTCACTGAGAATTGGACTTCTGTTATAACTCCACGTCACAATTAAAATGAGCCAACATGTTTATTTAACTTTTGTGACACCCTGACTTCGCCATTGTCACGAATTTGTTCCATTTCTAATTAACTCAGACAAGAGTCAATAATGCGAAACAAACTAAATTTTCATTCTTCGTTCAAGAATGATCAAACATCAGGATACTTATCTCATGACCGTGAAACAAATTCTATCACGTGTCCACAATTAAAGAGTAAAAAAGATCTACTTATCTGATCGCTACTACAGATGGGTCCAAATCAGGTTCGAATCCGGCTTAAATGTCATTCATCGTATAATTTCTCTCTACTACTGCTATTCCAGCCCCCTTTTATCATTACTACTTATTGATTCCTCCAACGGCCGTGGTAGCCAGGTGGTAATGATAGCAAAATTCCATCGAGTCGTGAGTTCGAGTCCTGATTTCACTGAATACCCTTCATGTAGCGGGACTGATCCACTTTTAATATACCGAGGTTCCAAGTCCTCCTGGTGGCCGAGGTTGCCTAGTGGCCTCACGACTGGCAGTTTTCGTCAAGTTGGGGGTTCGAGCTTTAAATGCAACAAAAGACCCGCCGTGCTGATGCTTGTTCAATATATCGAAGCTCAAAGTCCTCCCTTTTGCGTGGTGTGGAAGTTTGGAGAGGGAGGTGATAGCTCAGGTATAATCCACCTCACTTGACCAAAGTTCAAAATTACGAGGTCCGTTCCAATAGCCCTCGTGTTGTTTCTGGTGCGACGTTAATGGAACCAACCAATCCAAGTTCTCGTGTAACGTACTGTGGAAGTTTGGAGAGGAGTAGACAAGCTCAAGAGTCGTTCTCGTCACTTGTTCCGGGGGCAAAATTATGAGGTCCGTCGTTAATAGCCCTCGTGTTGCTTCTCATTGCGGAAGGCATTAAATCAATTAATAACCGCTGATTTCTCCAATCACCTTCTATGAATCTCTTTAATCTCTTATGTATTGCATTCGCAACATTTCGATTGATTAGTTTATATTAACGTCGCACTAGAAGCAACACGGGGGCTATTGGCGACGGACCTCGTAATTTTGAACCACGGTCAAGTGACGAGGACGACACCTGAGCTGGCACCCCTCTCTCCTATCATCCACACCACACCTACGGGAGGACTTTGGGCCCCGAACAGATTTAATGTGCATCAGCCCCGGCTACATGGCGGGTCTTTGGCGGCCAAGGATCGAACCCGCGACTGAACGAAAATCGCCGGCCGCTAGTCCACGACCTTGACCACTAGGCTACCGCGGTCCACATTTCAATTGATATAGTACTGATGATTTAAAAATTCATATGTTGAGGTTTTTCAATCAAACAATGTCTTAAAAATAACTAAAAGGACAGTTGGAAGAAAACAGATTTGTGGACGTTGACTCACGTTATGGGCAGTTACTGAATTAAAAAAAAAAAAAAAAATTCAAAGCAGTGTTACGCTAATATTTACCTTTGGATCTAAGTGACATTCAAAAGTTTTCATGTTTTGTACTGTATGGGGCCGCGGTAGCCTAGTGGTCAAGGTCGGGGACTAGCGACCGGCGGTTTTCGTTCAGTCGCGGGTTCGATCTTTGGCCGCAAAAGACCCGCCTTTAGCCGGGGCTGATGCACGTTAAATCTGTTCGGGGCCCAAAGTCCTCCCGTTGGCGTGGTGTGGATGTTAGGAGAGGGGGTGTCGGCTCAGGTGTCGTCCTCGTCACTTGACCGCGGTTCAAAATTACGAGGTCCGTCACCAATAGCCCTCGTGTTGCTTCTAGTGCGACGTTAATAAAAATTTAAACTAAACTTGGTACTGTATTAATTTTTTTCAAAAAACTAAATTACGAAATCTAAGAAGTTGCTTATAAAGTTTCCTTTATCATCAATGTGGTGAATTAACGGTCGCTCGAGATAAATAAAAAATAAAAAATGGAACATCAAAATATTTCCTTCATTCAATTATCATTATTAGAAGCTCTTATGAATACAGACAGTACGGATCCAGAAGAAATCGGCAGATGGAGCACAAAATCCCATTTTTTTACGCTATCTTTTCGCTCTTTGTCAAATTACCTTACAAAAGCTGATTTAAATATCCTTTCCCAAAATTAAGTAAGATTTTAGCATATAAAAAACATTAACATAAAAACTAAACTTTTTCAGCAAATGTACTGATAATTTGGTTTTTATTTCCCGTTTTTGTTTCTTATTTTGTCTGCGCATGGAATTATGACATAGAGGGGCAGTGGTAGGTGCCCAATCTCAGAATTTGCCGCTGAATACAAAGCTTGCTATTTGTTATGAAATGTTTGCAAAAAGTAGTTATTAAAAAAAAAAAAGATTATCAACATCGACACATATTATTGTCCATATAATATGTAATCATTTGTTTAAGCATTTGAAATTTTTGTATTATCTTCCTTTCTTTTTATCGCTTGTAACGGATTCTCTCGCTTAAGGAATTTTCTATGGCGTTATTCGATTTGAGAATCCAGATTCGCGAATAAGTCGTGACTTAAGTCAACATTGCTTTAAATATATATATATCTATGAAAGAATAATTTAAAACACTTAAAAAGACAAAAAACCAGAAAGAAATGTAACAATGAAAGAAAAATAAATGAAAATATGGAACCCAGCAAGTCAAAAAGCAATATCGGGCTGAGGACCGATTAAGCGGGGTTAAACTAGTTCAATGGTACCAACCTTCCCCCTTTGCGACTTGGTAGGCTGAATTAGGAAATCCAAATTGCAAAAGAGTTCATGATTAAAAGATGCAAACAAATTCAGCGATAAAATCTACAAAAATAAAATCTATAATTCCTTGTAGGCTGAATTGGGAAATCCAAATTACAAAAGAGTTCAATGATTAAAAAATGCAAAAAAAATTTCCACGATAAAATTTACAAAATAAAATCTATCATTCTAAAAATTATCAACAAATCAAAATATAAAAATTACTTACAAAATTCAAAGAAGTGAAGATTCAAATATGTGAGTAGTAAGACGGAATTTTCTTTAAGCTTCAAGATGTATATCACATACTCAAAATGAAAAAATATAACACATCATCACCATATAAATTGAAAAAAGATTTAAGTCATTGTTTGATTGGTAATAAAATGTAAAAAGATGCAAACAATTGGTTGGTAATAAGTAGTATGGTGAAGGAGTATAACGGTCCAGAGAGTGAGTAAAAATGTAAGCTGTGTAAATGTAAATAAATAAATTCTTCACGGCTAGACCACTAACAAGCCGACTTTGTGGACCTATTGTTGTGTGGTGGATTTGAAATTGGATCACGATTCGCAAAGATGTTTAATATATTTGTGATGTATATAAGTATTTAAGAAATTTATTGGATAATCATGATCCAAACAATTGTTGAAGAATTTTTTAATGTTATTAAATTTGTCTATTTTATGCGTGGTTAATTTGTTATTACGTAATAAAAAGCCCAATAAAATATTCCTATAAATGGATCTGTGTAGATTACTGTTCCAAAAAGGTATTTTAATTACATGGAATTCGAATCTCTCTCTTTTATCAAAAATATTACTAATAAGTCTATTGTCAATTATTTGCAAATCGAGATCTAAAAATTCTACTGTATTTGAATTAAGATTAGTTTTTAATAATTTGAGGTGATTAGGGTAAAATGAAATATTTGGTTTAAAATCCTCAGTTTTACCTAAAATAATTAGATCATCTATGTAACGAAAAAGAAAGTAAGAATCATTGTCAATCTGTTGTAATTCATAAAAATGTAAATAAAAATTGGCCAGACAATTACTAGCTGGACCTCCCTGAGGGAGACCCTGAATTTGTTTATAGAGATTTTGACCAAAAACTATAAAATTCTCTTGTAATACAAGTTTAACGAGAGTATTGAATTTTTCCTGTTTTATTGTTTGATTAAAATGATATTTATTGTATAAAATTGCAAGAACCTTAATTAAATCTTGAATATCTATTGAGTTAAAAAGGTCTTCAAAATCATATCCATGTATAGAGAATACCTCTTGTTCCTTCATGTTTTTGACAATTTCAAAACTATTTTTAATAATAGCGGTATTATCAATATTGTCAATAGATTTTTGAAGAATGGATTGAAGGAGTTTGCCAGATTTAGTGATATAGGTGTTATATCCATTCGTAATACTTCGAAATTTTACAGGATTTTTGTGAAATTTTGGCGTTAAGAAAATATATGGAAATTTAATGTTTGTAAGGTGTAAACCCACCTTCTTATTGAATGCCAAAAGACGATTATTTATTTCTCTGTTACTATATTTGGATAACTGGAAAGCATTATTATTCATTACATGTTCACTCAATAATTTATGATAGTAAAATTTGCAAATAATTGCATAATTTGCAGGAACCTTATCTACATAAACGATAACAAAATCTTTCTGAAAATCATCTATATCAAGTTTTAGATCTTTAATTGTAATTTCCTTATCCACTTTAAAATTCAAATATAGAATTTTCTTCAAAACACATGACCTGAATTCATCAAATGCCTCAATTGGCAAACCATATTTAATTGCAACCTTAAGAATAAAATTGTCAATATCATTAGTAATTTGTTTTCTCACTACAAGGTTACTATTAGTAATCATGAGCCTGAATCCAGTTCCTTTATTCATGAAACCTCTCAATAAATCGCTTTTAACGATGTTCATGTTTCCCGTAACAACATGTTGATGGAATGAATCAACATATTGTTTGTAATCTTTGCATTTACACACTTGTGGTGTTTGTGACTCTGAAATATTATTGTAATTAAAAATAGATCTACCAAGTTTTTTATTGTACTTAAAAGCTCTTTTTATCCTGATATTTTTAATTGGAAATAGAGCCATGTGTTTTTGAAAGACACCAGAAAAATTAATTTTATTAAATGATTTATTCATAAAGAGAAAGGTGCAATATTCTGTAATATATTTTTCATTAATATTCAAATTAATTTTCATTTTATGGCAAAGATATCTACATATATCTTCAATGATATGAAATCCTTGAGAATCCGGAATAACTTCATTATTCAAAATATTCATGACAATCTTTACCTCTCTTTTATTAAGTTCGAACATAAAGTGCTTAATACGTCCTATGAGATAGTTCTTTTCAAATTCTAATCCAAGTTGAAACATTTTTTCTTTAATAGTTGACAAGTCTCTTATTTTTCGATTTCTACGTTTTCCTCTAGAAGTTCTAGTTAATTCTAGTTCTAGTTGAAGTTAGTTAGAAGTTCTAGTTAATTAAGTTCTAGTTAATTATTATTTATCTAGTTAATTATTATTTTATATATATATATATATATATATAATTATATATATATATAATTATACAAAATCATTCTAAACTACAAGTTATATTCACTATCACTTTGTTTTAAAATATTAAAACAAAAATTTCTGAAGTAAAAATTTGTAAAAGTAACCTTAAAATAAAATAAAAAATGTTTTCCTAAGTTAAACAATATATGAAAAAGATACACATTCACTGAAATGTTGTTATACATACGTAATAATTTTAATTCAATACATATATCAACAATTGACTAAAAATTACACCCTATTTTAACACTACCTTTAACATTATAGCAAAAATCATGAGAAAAAAAAAATGATTGAAAAAAAAAATGGAGACAGTGTAATTTGAATAGTTCCATTCTTTTGAATGGTAAAAGTGTGTTTAAACTGGTTTCACGGATCCAACCATCACATCCTCAGTAATTACATTATCGATGATGGTATTAATCAAGAACAATTATAAAACCATAAACGAACAGTAATTAACAACAGAACAACTAATATAAAAAATATTTTAAAGTCAATTCCTACTTAAGTCAACAAAGAAATTTTTTATTTTAGTTACTTTTTATTAAATAATTACAATTAATATAAATATGTATATACATATGACAGAATCACAATATTAAGTGATAAAAGAATTTTTTTCCAGCGATTTACACGCTTCGACACTGACGTTATTTATTCCTAAATTTATATCCTACTAAATATCTTATAAAAGAGAAAACTTTTTCTCCCATATAAAACTAAAACTGATTATTTGAAAATCAAGTACGAAAATTTTATGCTTCGACGAGATTCGATCCGAATACACGAAGATTCTACGGCGACGCTCTACCAAATTTGCCATTACAAGACAAATGACATAGTAGAAGCATAGGCTTGTTTTTTTTTAATTCATTCGATACATATTTTGGTTGGACTGCAATTTAGCCCAACCACCCTTTTCGACAGGAATTATTTGTTGGTATTTTGCCAAATGTAGTTACCCCAGTCCGCTTCACGGACTTACGTTCAGCCAAAAAAAATCGCCATGTTTGGCAATTTTTGAAACCGCGCCAAGTGGTTGTGCTAAACTGCATTTTCACGAATTAAATTTAATTAATATTTGAAAAAATATATTAATGTCAAGTGTCATCCGCTACAAGTTTTAAAAAAATGTATTTGAACTTGGGTGGATGGATAAAAAGTATTTTATTAACGACTGAAAATTTGAACTAGATATATATAGGGAGAGTTTGAGCTAATAGAAGGAATTTAAAATAATTCGATATAAAAACCAACGTTTTTAAAAACAACGTTTT
>BMAW01120211.1:0-11729 GCA_019974015.1 Nephila pilipes
GAATGAATAGTCGTAACTCCAGCATAGTGGGAATGAATAGTCGTAACTCCAGCATAGTGGGAATGAATAATCGTAACTCTAGCATAGTGGGAATGAATAGTGGGAACTGCGCATTCAGCGGATATGTATAAGGAGTGGATCTCAATCATATGGTCAAAATTTCGGTTGCATTTCGACTGTGGATATCTTACGTCGATTGTAACAATGCATCGCCGAAAAATTCGTGCACATTACTTGCAGATCTCAGAGTTTGATAGAGGTTGGGCCATCGGAATGAAAGAGGCTGGTTGGACGAATCGAACAATTGCTCGACATCTGGGTCGAAGCGGCGATTAGAAGATGCTGGCAAGAGTGAATCAACAACGGCAGATATCAGCGTCATAACGGCGACCGATGACCACAACAGAACGGGAAGACAAAGTCATTGTCAGAGTAGCTGTCACAGCACTGAATTCGTCGTTATTAACTATCCACCGTGTGGCCTGCACACCTGTGTCCAACTTGATCCTCGACAGACGACTGAGAGAACAGGATTTACGCTCGCGCCGACCACTACGCTGCTTACCTCTCACGCCTGTACACCGTCAAGTCCGAATACAGTGGTGTCGAGCTGGATCGACTTGGAATTGCGATGATTGGGGACGTATAGATAGTCTTTAGTGTTAGATAGTCTTTAGTGATAGTTATAGACGTATAGTCTCTAGTGCCGAGTCTCGTTTCCAACTGTGTCCTGACGACAACCGCAGACATGTCTGAAGACGTTCAGGGCAGCGTAGGAATCCTGCCCTTACTATCGCACGCCACACAGGCCCACAGCAGGGCTTTATGGTTTGAGTGTCATCTTCTTTGATAGCCAGACCCCTTTGGTTGTCCTTTCTGGTACATTGACAACACAGCGATACGTAGACGACATTCATCGACTGGTTGTGTTGGGACAACAATGTTCCAATGTTAACATTTGAAACTTTATGGGAAGGTGATTGCAATCATCCCGGAATGTTGACGATTTTGCTCAGCAGCTGGAGACAATTTGGAGCAAAATTCCGCAGGACACCATCCTGGAACTTTATCAGTCTATGCCACGCCGGGTGACAGCTTGCATCCAGGCAAGAAGTGGAGTAACGCCTTATTGACTTCCTCCCTTTGTAACGGCCAAACTCTGAAGTAAATAAATCATTTATTCTGAATTTTTAATCGTTTGTTTTTCTATGTATGTTCTGCACATCTAACAATTTTTATCGTAATCGGACAACTCCTTATTGGTACGTCGTTTTTTTTTTTTTTTTTTTTTTTTTTGGTTGCTGTTGTATAGTGTTATTATCTCAAATGCAATTTTTATTCCGATTTAATGAGTCGTGTAATATTATTGTTGTTATTATTGTGTAATTTTACTCCGAAACACACAAGACATCGCTGGCAGTGTCGCTTTTGTAGAGTAAAATACATATATGGGAAGTAGAAAACGAAAAGAAATCCCAAAATATCTAGAAAGCGAGTGAGCCGAAAAACGGCATTGCGTCAATTAATATACCGAAGATGTGATAAAATATTCATTTTATGGTATTGAATGGTGAATATATATCTCACGGTTAATATATAGATAATTATTGACCATTATAATAAAAATAAAACGGTATGATCTGTGTTATTAAAAACTAGTTTTTGATCTCATTTGTTTCTTGTAGTTTTTAAAGTCATGACATTAAAATGGCTTCAATATTTCATGAATATTGTGCATTTTAAGTGACCGTGGTTTTAAAAATTATTAAACTTTTTGAAATTAATAACTGTTTCTTATCTGTTTCAAATTGTAGCCACAGTACCTAATGTTCATATGAACAAAATGAACTCTTTTGTAGAAATTAAAATTTCTTTAACACAAATTCATTTTCAAAAATTTAAAAAAAAAAAAATCCCGTTAAGAAGTTGAAATAAAAATGTTTTTCAACTTTCAAAAAGTTTAGTTAAAAAGGTGATTTTCGTATGTTTTGATAAACCTCCGACGTTTTGATTTTTTGAAAGGACGATCCATTTAAAATATAATACAAAATTAAATCTTAAGGTAATGTTACAGAGGACATGCAATTCGTGTCTTGAAACTATGAGTCCTGTGTATTGAATTATTAATATTTATTAGTTTTTCCCTAATTGGACTATTTCTGTTTGAAAGTACAGTAGATCTTCGAAAAATGTATCAATGTACCAAAACTTTTGTGAAGTTATTCAACAATCAAACTTATGGAGCAACTGAATAGAAAATTAGAGGTAACAGAACTAAACGTGAGCGCTAGACTGAAATTTGAATGGTAATAAATGTTCTTTAGATTCAAGATTGAAGAAAGAATATTTTTTCAGTTCGAAAAAAATGCAAATTAGATGGTATAGGTGACTGGATCTATCATTATTTCGATGATAGTAATGGACTACGTATTCTTTTGTTATAACGATTAGAGAGACTCAGTAAATGATCTGGTCAGCAAAGGGAATTTTTTTTTTTTTTTTATCCTTCCCGGCTATGTTGAGATTCAGAGACATTTACTATCTAGAGCTTCTTAAATATTTGATAAAAAATTTTCTGTAAAATAGGAATATTTGTGATTGTGGTCTCACATATTTGAGAATGATGTTTGCTGCGGAAATAAATGAAATTTATATTTTAGGAGGATGTGTGTGTATACACACACTCACATATAACTTTGCAAACTCTTCAAATAGGCATTTATCATCACAAATACGGAAAATTGATGGGTGATTTCTACTAAATTGATCAGTGATTGTAGAAAAAGAAAAACTAATTAGTTCAATAACAAAAAAAAAAAAAAAAAAAGGGGGGCTGAGGAAAAAAAAAAAAAAGTGGTCATGGTAGTTTATTCTCGGCCGACAGTTTTCCTCTTGTCGGAGGTTCGAACCCTGATGCTACTAAAATCCCTCCATGTAGCTGGGGCCAATGCATGTTAAATCTGTCGAGGCTCAAAATACTCCCATAGGTGTGGTGTGGAAGTTAGGAGAGGTAAGTGTCATTCTTGTCACTCGACGGAGATTGAAAATTACGAGTAGCCCTCATATTGCTTCCAGTAGCCCTCATATTGCTTCCAGTACGACGTTAATAAAAACCAAACAACAGTAACAACAAATTAATTCACATCATTCATTTTGGATATGGAATAGTTCTCATTTGTTTTGAGACATTTTTTTTTTTTTTTTTAAATTTATGTTCCAAAAATTTCTATTAAATATCAGAGAATTGACACGTTTTATACTCACCAATATTTATCTGTTTCTAAGTCTTTCAGTTATATATATACCCAACTCTTTTTTTTTTCATCAGTTGTGGTAGATATGTTCCTCAGAAAACCGTGCAAAAAAGTTCGTTTAAAAAATGCATGAGGTGGATGGTAAATTTGGGGATATGTTCCACAACTTTAAAAAATCGTGTAAGATGAAAAAACTTTAAATATTTTCCAAAAAAAACTGTGTAAAAAAAAAGTAATAAAGAAATCCATATTACATATTTATGAAACAAAAACAATTCATTTTTATTGCAAAAAAATTAAAATTAGTGTACAGTGAAAATTTAATCTACAGGCACATACAATATATAAAAATTGAAATTAGGAATAAAACTACTAATTAACAACTATTCATCGCTACTTGATAACATGCGTGCACGTGTATTACAAACTGGATCAAAAATGCTTTCATCAATAGATGCATCAAATATGTCTAGCACAACTGTCGGCTTTGATTCAAACGAAGAATTTCGTTCGGTATTAGCGGCCTCTGTTTTTTTTTTTTTTTTTTGTTACAAAGTCTGTTACAAAGTTTTTTTGGTTTCTCAAGTTGCTTACATAACTCTTGATATCTTGCTACACAAAACTTAAGATTACGCTGAAATTTAAATGCTCGCTCTATGTCAGGATCATTAATAAGAAAATGTTGCTTAGCAAATTTCGCGAATTAAATCAGCTGTTAATATCTGAACTTCATCTTCGACTTCGTCATTATGGACTTCTTTATTATCATAAATTGTCACAAATTCGATCAAATCGTTCTTATCCAAAGGGCTTCCGAGCATCAATCCTTCGATATCAGCCGTTTGTATGTTGTTAAAACCTTCGCCACTAATTGCATTTGATAGAGTTATAATTTTAAATCACACAGCTGATTTTTGTACTACGAAACTGCAAATTTTCCCCCCCAACTAGCATTTAAGGTCGATTGGCGCAACTGTTTGATGACGAAAGAAGCCTGTGTAATACATTCCATTATCATAAATTTTCTCCATGCTTACACAACAGACAAATTTCTTTCTTCCACTGAATCTAAAATATATTTAAACGTTTGCTTTGTATAGTACATTTTAAATGCTGCTATAATACCGTGATCGAGTGTCTGAATCAAAGAAGTGGTATTAGGCGGTAAAAACAGCATTTGAATATGTGGAAGAAAAAAAAATTGGGGGGATTCGTGTTAAAACAAAAATTTCGCGTAAAAAAGTATATCGGTGAGCCGTGTTATTTCAAAATCGCGTAAAAAAGACCGTGTAAAAATATTTGGGTGCAATATATATATATATATTGGAGAAAAAGCAAGAAATACTTCCGAGGCTTTTTTATAAAATTTGGAATGAAATTAATGCTGCTCCATCTCTGTGGGAAAAGGCAACACAATCATCCCTTTGTTAAAGAAATATAAATCTGCTTTTGACTTTAATAGTTATCGACCGACCTATTTAACGTGCGTTTTGGCAAAATTAACGGAGAGACTTGTTACCAACTGATTAAAATGGCACATTGAAACCAGGGAATTTCGTCATGATGCGCAGGGTGGTTTTAGGAAAACTCGCTCCACTGATGAGCTTATCACTACTTTTTCTCAGTGTATTAAAGATAATCTTGATAAGAGCAACATTGTAGATGCTATTTTTCGTGAATTTTAAAGAAGCATAGGATACTGTTTGGAAAACTAAGCTCTTATAAAAATTATTTACTAAACATATATCAGGAAATATGCTGTGGTGCTTCAGAGATTTTCTTGATCAGTGTCTTTTAAATATCCGTTATGGAACCACTCAGTCTATTTTTAGGACCTTTCAAACTGGTCTTCCCTAGAGAGCCATGTCAAGTTGTTTGCTGTTCGATGTGTAGGTTGATGATCTAATACAATCCTTGATTGATGAAAATGTGGGTGTACTTATGTATGCTGTCGATCTTATCGTTTGGACATCTAGCCCTTAGAGAAAAACAAATGAGAGACTTGAAATTTCCTTAATTAATACTATGTGCAGACTTCATTCCTGGTGTTTGGAAAACAATATTATTGTCAACATGGAGAAAACAATCTATTAGACTTTTTCATTATGCCACCAACCCTTACAACTGCATCTATCTTATAATAATATAGACCTCTCAAGTAGCGAGAGTACCAAGTACTTAGGAGTAACTCTCGATCGTAAACTCACTTGGAAATTATATATTGATGATATCAAGCAACGGGCTGAGAAACTCTTGATACTGCTTAAACGCCTTGCAGAAGTTAGCTGTGCTACTACAACTCTACTTGCTATCTATAGTATTTTTTATAAAACCGGTTATGACTTACTGTATCGCTCCTCTTATTACAGTATCTGAGGGAGATATAAATAGACTGGGAAGATTACAAAATAACGCACTCCGTCTTATTACCGGTGCTGTTAAGACCACATCTACTGACGCAGTGTTTTCATATACCAATGAAATCCCTATGAAATAATGAAATCAACTTTGAGACTTTATCAGAAACTGATTCGCCTACCTCATAGTGATATGTGGGGTGGGTTGACTCTGGCCCTCGCAGGCTGAAGACTCAGGACGGCTTTCTTCAAGCTGTTTTAAAAGAGATGGACGGACTTAATATACCATCCAGGATTGAACATTTGCTGCCCTCTATAAGTCCTTTGGGGGCTTGTAAAATATTTTATCATCTGGACCTTATGAGTACAGTCTTAAAAGCTCAGGATTGTCTGCAGCTTTGTTCAGCAGGGGGATGGAGACTATTTACTATCGTTTTCCTCTTAAAGCATGGTTACATTCATGTACTGATGACTCAGAGCTTGAGATGAATGGTGTGGCCGATGCTGGTATTTATTGTGAACATTAACCCAATGCCCTACTTTGGGAACAGCCAAGTCTGCTTTTGATGGTGAGGCGGAGGCAATCAAAGAGGTTCTAACTCATTTAAATGCTCGTCCTCTTCTTTCCGATCAAACTGTCATCTTCTCAAGAGATGATACACAATTCTGGCCATTGCCAACTACTCTCAAGCCCCTAACTCTATGTCCGTAATGCTATGTAGACCTTTAATGCGAAAGATGCGCGAAAAATATAAAATGATTGCCTTACAATAGATCCCATCCCACCACGATATACCCGGCAATGAAAAAGCGGATGGGCTGGCCAAAAACGGTTGTTTGGCTAATCAGACCCCATATAACCTGGTTAGCTATAAGTCCGACTCGTCAATGATCAATCAAACGCTTAAGACAATGCATATGTCATCATTAAAAGAACGGACGAAAGGAAAACCGTTGAGAAATGATATCCTGAATCTCTCCTATTGTCTTTGAAACATCGCTGTCGATGCCTTTCGTCTCACAACTGGGCATGATTGTTAAATTGCTCATCTTTGCCGATTTCGGATAGTGGACAGTCCTGCATACCCGCTCTGCTGCGGTGGTGCGGCGATGAATGATCATCTCCCTGTCTGTTCAGCTCTTACGAAGAACTGTATCTACTCCCGATATTGGGAGGTCAGAGACTCTTTGAACAATTTAACGTCTTGATTTTGTAATTTTCTCATGTTCTACTTTTCTTCTGTTCTTGTGTTTGATGTGTGTGTCTGTATTTTGTATTCTTTTGATCTCTGTTTGGCCTTAGGATGATGTCCGTACCACCTGCTGCATTGAAAACACACACACACACACGAGTATAACACATCAATCAATAACTCCCGAGACTAACCCAGAGATGGCGCTCGTAGTAAACCAGTAACCAGGTCTTTCTAGAGTACGAACCTTTGCTTGAAACGTGTCAAAATTTTAAGTCGATCGGACCAGAAACAGCTGAGTTATCGAGGTTGGAGTAAAGTCGTTTTGTAGTTTGTTTAAGAAATGGAAAAAACCGAGTTTCGTGTTCTGACAAAACATTGTTTTTTAATGGGTAAAAACACCGTGCAAGCGAAACAATGGATTGAAAAATGTTACCCGGACTCTTGTCCATCAAAAGCAACGATTTGTCGGTGGTTTGCCGAGTTTAAACGTGGTCGTACCGACACAAATGACGCGGAACGCTCGGGTAGACCTGTGGAAGCCGTTACACCCGGAATATGTGAGTGAAGTGACAAAAATTATAATGAAAGATCGTAAAGTGAAGCTCCGTGAGATTGCTGAGATGACACAGATATCATATGGAAGTGTATTTACTATCCTTCATGAAAAATTGAGCATGAAAAAGGTTTTTTCCAAGTGGGTGCCGCGATTGCTTTCGATGGAACAAAAACAGCAACGAGTCGATGATTCAGAAAGCTGTTTATCGCTATTTACTCGCAACAAAAAAGATTTCTTGCGAAAAAAAGAAAAAAAAAAAGGAAAAAAAAATTTTTTTTTGGAAAAAAAAAAAAAAAATATTTGGAAACGCGTTGGAACGATTGTATCACCCTAAAAGGTGATTAACAAAAGGTGTTATGTTGATGAATAAAAAAAAAATTGCAAAAAAAATGTTGTTTTCAATGTTAGACTCGGGAGTTATTGATCGATGTGCTATATGTATGTGTATTGTATTCCAAATATTTCTTAAAATGAGGTCGTCAAAAATTTCAAAAAATAACATCACGTGATGATTATTCGGGCATCAGAAGCTATCGTCGAGATTTTAGTAGAAAATATTTTTAAAATAATTGTTTTTATTTTAACGGAAGTGTATCTATTTAACGTCTGTAATTTTCAGTACTAGTTTCTCCTCTAAGAAATATTCTAGAATAATGTTTCTCGAACTTCACGTGTGAAAAAGTAAGATTTCACGCAGGCCCCAAGATAGGATTTATCTTCAGTTATATACATTTGTTTGACCGTGGACAGTGCTGCTTTTTTTTTTCAGAGGTGTTTGTTTACTCCTTGAAATGTCTTCTTGTTCTACAGTTTCAAATCCACGCTATTCAAGCTTATCTAGTTTGAAATGAATATGACAAGAAGTTATAAATACAAAAATTTCACCAAATTATGTTAGAAATTTATTTCTACAAACTTATGAAGGCAGTGAAAGTAGTAATAATATTTATGTAAAAGAATTAAAATGTTTTAGATGTTATAAAACAAAAGAAAATTAATGGAACAATGAAAACTACATGAAAATCACAAATACATTTCTTGCTATCGCGAAGGAACCGAATATTTATTCTATTGAAAGTCAAGCAAAACCTTTTTGCATTTATTGGATCTCATTTTCAGCTGAATTATAAGAAATTTTTCTTAAAAACTATAATCCTGAAACTCCCAGCTCAACAAAGATATGAATCTATATGACTGTTATTGCCTTCTGTTACAGATACTAATGTACAGATGTTCTAAAGTTTGGAGATGTTATTAAGTTTTAATTATTCTCCAAACACTCAATTGAAAACAATTTTGTTAGAAGAATGGAGCAAAACAGAACAGAAGAGAGGGGAAATCAGTTGTATGTACGCCAAAGTACAAGAAAATTGAAATATCACCTTTACAATACCAATCTAATAGTAAATGTTTAATTATTAAAATATTTTTCTATTCTTATTAACTTTATTTTAAAGTGTTCGAATACTTAGTGTGTGATGTGATTTCATTTCTTAGCTAAACAGTTTGGATATATGTTTTATATTATAACAATATATATATATATATATATATATATATATATATATAGTTATGATATAAAACATGTCAAAATGTAACTCCATGTTGAATGTCAAAAATGTAACTCCCAAAAAGAAAAGTAAATCGCTATTTTTCCAACATTTTTTTTTTATAATAATCGATAAAAATTTTATTAAAATATAAAATTTTATATTTTATTATATTATTATTATACATAAAAATTTTATATAAATTATCTTTAATGTAAGTTCAATAAGTTGTTTGTATTTTATTCGGTATACTTTTATTGTGATTCTTTTTATATAATATTAATGATTCATAATATTAAAAGTATCGTTTGATGTTTAATTACCAAAAAATTTTTAATATCGTTTTGTGGTATAATGTATCCTTTTTTTTAAAAAAATAAAATCGTTACGTGTTATATCGTTCAATAGGATAACTATTCTTAAAAAAGAATTTGCTTAAGATTAGATTGATTTAGTTTATCTTTTCTGTAAGATTTTTCTACTTATACAGATAGGTAAGATTTTTAAATTCTTATTAGACTTAGAATTTTTGAATTTTATTTAATGTTTTCTATTAATTATGCAATCATTGAAAAAGAGAAAAAAAAACTATTGAAACATTTTCAAAAATGATTTTTACTTCTATTTTCATTTATACATCAATGGATTCGTGTATTCAGGATTAAAAGCGATAAAAAAATGCCGCTGAATTTCTTTTGAAGTTATCTCTTTAATGATACGTCTTTCACTTTTCCGATGTTTGATGTTTTTTGAAAATTGTTCTGCATCTTTTTTTTTTCAATGATAATTTCATTTACTAAAGCGTAATTTTAGCAGAAGTAGGTCTTAGTAATAAATGATATACTCACTATTTCACTCTTAGTTTTATATAATTCTTTGACTGGATAATTTCATGCAGTTGACTCATCTATTTGATAATATAATGAAGATAAATGAAAATTACTTCAGAAATTAAATCTTTATTTTACCAAATTGTGATTTGATTGAATATAAATTTGAGGTTATTAATGTTCGTATACACAGGATTCAGCGAACAAGAAAAAGAAAAATAGTTAAGCAATTACTTCGCAATTTTCCATTACATTCATGGAACGCGGCGATATATTTCTGAATAATTGGTAACAAAATATATATGGGAGGAGGGGAAGTTAAACTTACTATTTGGCGTGAAGTCTAATTAATTAATGCCAAACTTCTCTTATTTTTCACAAATAACCTGAAATAGCTACTTCAGAAATTATTAATTATTCTCAAAGGTGCTCTTATACGAAATAAACAACACCCAAATAAACGTCTAGGTATGTTCGATTTCTAAAGGCAATTTCAGATATGAATATTTTTGACATCTAGCCTTTTCTATTAACCGTTCAGATAAATTTTTCTTGTTTATTCCTTTTTGTAATTTCAAACCAAACGTGTGCTCGTTATAACTTGTCAAATGTAATAGGATCCAATCGCCTCGGCTGCGTCCAGGAGGTGTTTAAGAGTTATATTTTGCAGAACGGTTGGCTGATAGTCGACATTGATGGATTATGATGGAACTTTTTTTAAGTTCGTTGCTCGCTTTCGCACACAAAAGTATTCGTTGGTTCTTTTCTTTATTAATGCTCAGTCAAATGCATCTTCCTACCCATCTAAACTAAGCTAATGATAACAAATGAGATCCCAGTGAAATAAAATAAGTCTTCTGCCTAGAATACTAATCTCAGTAATTTAATATCTATTGCACCTTGATGTTCGGCAAAACCCAAGGATTCAAGACTTACCGCTGATGCGTTTACAGAATAACTCTCAACCTTATCTCCATTTATATGCGCACATTTAAAAAAAAAATATGCATTATTCATCATTAATTTTAATAACAAAAAAAATCTGAATACATTTTGATTAGACGTTTCATTGTTTTATATTTAAATTACTATGTTTACTTTAAAAATGGTTTTCATCAGCCCCGCTTACAGTAAAGGAGTTGAGATATCATAAATCATTCTTTTACCTGATAGTATGTTTAAGTCATACATATATTTTTATTACGAACTCTTACTTTATCAATATTTATAAAATTAAGAATAAGGAAGTTGAAATTATAAATCGGATTCAGTGTATAAATGTCTTAATTTCAGTTGCAGTAGTTTGAATGGCGGAATCATAACTTAGGCACTCGATTGGTCTCGGACTAGTGAATATAACAGGAATTCCAAAAGATTTTGATGATCCTTTTCAAATTCGGATGGTTATAAAACTTTGATTGCGATAGCATTCATTCTAAGAGGGGGAAAAAATGAAAGGAAAAAAAATTGTCTACTTGCTTTTTCACCAATTTTTAAAAAAATATTTTTCTTTTTGATTTTATGATACATGGGTGTGAGATCAATCCTTAAAATGTCTTTAATAATGCTTTCAGAGTAATGTGAAAGTATTTAAAAAATTCTCAGAAAATGTTCTTTTTTTTCATTTCTAAATGCATTTTACTACAACCAAATACATTTTTAAATGATAGTCAGAAAATTCATTAAAAAAATAACTTGTTAATATGGAATGATTAGGAAACCGAGTCTTAATGTGAATGTACTTTCTGAACTACCAAAAATCCATTACACAAATATTAATATTTTCTAAGAAATAAAGTGGGATCCCACTTAATTTTTGTTTCTAATGGTCATAAGAAACTTTGTTACTTACTCAGTTATCAACTTAATATTTCTTTTAAAAGTATGTTTCGAATGTAAGAAAAAGCTCTATTATTTTTCATAATTTCCTCTTTTTACATCTTAGCCTTTATTTTTGACTATTCCATTTGGATAAATAAGTCTGAG
>BMAW01120222.1:0-10708 GCA_019974015.1 Nephila pilipes
TTTGAATTATAGAACAATAACATTGATCAACAGTAAATTTGTTACAAAAAATAATTTATATTATTAATATTTGAATATGAAGTTAAAATGTTTACAATTAATTAGCGTTAAGTGAACGTACTTCAGAATCCCGAGCTCCACAAAAGTAATTACTAACAAGAAAAGAAAATACTGTCTTCAAATTCCTCAAGCATTTTTACTCGTATTTTCACAAGCAAAATATTCTTAATTACAAAAACGTTGCCAATGGTAACAAACAGAAACAGACGATTCTGCCATAAAAATCAAGTATTGAATTAAATATTAAAAGCAAATTATAAATTTTTGAAAATAGATAATAATATTCTGTTCGGATAGTTAAGTAAAAGTAAACGGTGAAATATTAAATAAAATGATTCTTGGCAATGTGTAAATATACCTCAAGCATTAAGAGTAATGTATTATGATGTGAATCTCTCTCTTTTGAATATGACACCATGTATCCTTTATTTTATGCCTACCATTTTGGTTAACGCCATTTTCTCGAAACAGCAACATATTCGCACATGTTGAGGGGAAAAAATTATTCTTGAGGCATTTCTTTATGTTCATTGTTATTCTTATCTCACATGACAACATTGCTCAGGAATCGGCAAACTATGGATGAACTTTTGAGTCGAACGCGATGTACTTCATCCGTCAAACAACACGAAGGTCTTGATTTTTTTTTTAAAAAAAAATAAATATCATATGCAGAAACCAACCAATGGTAGATTAGAGAGCTAAAAAAATTTCTGTGTTTCTCAGACCACATGTCGACAGATTTCCCAGAAACCGCAACCGAAACGGCATTTCTGAGAAAAACTCTGCACAAGCATCGTTTTTATTAATAAGATGCCATTCGTAAACAGAAACATCGCTTTGTTTCGGAAACAAATCGTTGTTCTGTTTGTTTCAGAAGAGCCTCTCTCGGGACTTGCTGATGAGAGCAATTTTTCGGGACATTTGTTGTCGATATGCGTTATCCGGGTTAAATTACCTTTTGTCCTTGAAAGACTGGTTTTTATTTAGTCTATTCTATGAGGCGAATAACATCTGTGGTGTGTTTGGTTTTGTTGCGGCGTTCTGGCAACAGTTGTTGAAACAAATAGTACAGTCAGCCTTAGTTGCAAGAATCGTATGATTCGGAAAGAAAACGAATTTATTCGCGGCGCTTTGAAGCTATTGTTCAAAAACGCCAACGAATGCTGTTGTAATTTCACTGTGATGTTAAGAAATCTGAAATAGGGGTTATTTTTCTAAGCCCATTTCAAATTGCAATTCTCATAAATTATTCACACACATGTTCTAAATAAATAGAATTTTCACTCTTGGTATTTTTCACGTTTAAATTTTGAAAATTAAGACAAAATTGCACAAAAAAGTGTGTTTCTTTTATCGTTGTTAAGTTCTTTAAGGTCAAAGTGTTTTTTTTTTTAAAAAAAATTTAACAATATTAATGCTTGTCTTCATTTATGATTCCAATTCACGAACATTTTCTGTGCCATTTAAGCCATTTGAACTTTTCGATTGATTTTGAACATGCAAAAATTAATGGAGAAGAAACAGAAACAACGAAAACATTGATGGAGATATCCAAAGAAGCTGAACTAAATCTAGAATTTATTAAACGTGATGATCGTAGAGATTTTTTTTTTTAAAAATTTAAATAATTCGATATAAAAACCAACGTTTTTAAAAACAACGTTTTTATATGGTGGCAAAGTTTATTAAAGAAAATTATTGAAATATTAGTTAAAACTATTGGCTATTTTTAACTTTAAAATTTACTTAAAAAAGAGACATTTTTGAGCGTATTAAAAAATTCATAATACTCATAAAATCAAAACATGCATTTGAAAGTTTGTAAGCCCTTCTATTAAAAAAAAATGGGAACCAGAATTCAGAAAAAATTATTGTGATAAGACATGGTGCCAAATATTGGAAACTTTCTTTCTTGCTCATGATTATTGACTAAAAGTCAGCAACCCTTACTATCTCGGAGATAGTAAAGGGGAGATAGTATCTCCCCTTTGTGAGTACAATAGTTTTACGAGGCCTCATGTGGTGTGGGGAGTGCCCGGTGTTCCCAGAGGGGGAAAAATTTTTTTTCCTCAATCCTAAAAGCGCCTAGAGGAAAGAATATTTTGACTTATTAAAATTATTGAAATATTAGTTAAAACTTCTCGCAAACGTCTAAATATTGCATTGTTAGGCCAGTACAAACGATTCCCAAAATTTCAAAGATCTAGCTTGATGGGAAGTTGGTTAAATTAACGATCGAAAATTTGATGACACACACACTCACACACACACACCAAGTGAAATTCAGAAAAACGTTGTAAAAAGGTGATAGTGAAAAACTGAAAGCAAATACGTAATTTAGAAGAAAATGAAGTTATATGAGATTTTTCTTTTATTTTTCGAGCATAGGTCTCTTGTATGATACTTGAAGTTGTACAATACTTATATTTTCAAGCATTTCTGGCCTATCGTCTCCGTCTCGAAAATAAGCTTATCACTCACTCCCCCCCCCTCATCCTTTCGTAAAAAGGAAACAAATCGTTCCTGAAATCAATAATGTAGAAGGGAGTAGTCAAATCGGATTAGTTATTGGCTACGGACCTCGTCCATTTGAACCTCGGTCAAGTGACGATGACGACATCTGAGCTGGTCAACGCCAACGCCAATCCTCGCCAACGGGAGGACTTGAGAGTCTCGACTACATTTAACGTGCATCAGCTCCGTTACACGGCGGTCTTTAGCGGCATCAAGACTCGAACCTATGACTCGACGGATACAACGCAGACCACGAGTCTGGGACCATGACCATATGGCTACCGTGGCCTTTAACAATTGATGGATTACTAGATATTGTGTTAAATTTAAAGTGAAGTGAGACGTAAATTTATCATTATGCACCGGAATTCAAGCAAAAATCAAAACGCTGGGTTGCTTCCGGTGATTCTCTTCCAAACAAAGAAGATGGTTTCATCGTCTAGAAAAGTTAAGACGAAGAATTTTCCAGTGGCGTCATACACGAATGCGAGTAACTGAGCACCTTGACTCTCAGACAACCGTCTAGTGAGTCATGACACTTTCTATAAAAACAAGCAATTCTCAATGCTACGAGCGTCATGTCTTGGAATTTCGAACGACTTATTGCATGACCCTCGTATTATGATGTCAATGTTTTGAATTCTACACCTTGGATCCTTTATTTTATGCCCCCGCATTTTTGTTGACGCCATTTTTTCGAAACAGCAACATGGTAGCTCATGTTAAAGATGATATAAAACCTTTACTTATTTTCGGACAAATTAATTCGTAAAGTCTTTTTGAATATAATTTTTTTTGCTGAAGCTGTTTCAATGGAATAATCACTTACATTCAGAGAAGTAAAACATTTAGGCATAAATCTCGAGTCACGTCGGACAGTTTGGAAGGCTTCTTCTATTCGTTATTATAATTTTTTTTCTATGGCATTTCGATTAATTCATCTTCATCAGCTTTAGACTCATTTCGATCAAAGCAGAATTCTAATATATCCCGATCTGTAGTAGAATTGACCACAATGAAGTTATCATCCACGTGTAAAACTTGCTCGAATTCGAAAACTGTTTGATTATAATAAAAATTCATAAAAAAAAAAAAAAAAAAAAAACGTGTTATTTATGAAAAGGTTCCTGAAACAAGCTTAATTTCGAGTTCTAGCGTGTTTTTTTTAAAGAAGTACCGTTTTTGAATATAACAGCTGCTGCGCTACTGTCGCCAATTCATGCAGTTGCATCGAGTTCCAATATTTGTTGGTTAATCGCAGACGCCAGCAGGGAAGCATTCTTCCGTTGCGAACGTTTGTTTGTGTCCATTTAAAATGCCACCAATTGTGAAATACGCGCTGCGATTTGTTTTCTGCATGCAAAAGGCATGAAGCTGCCGAAATTCATCAGCATATTCATGAAGTATTTGAAGGAAAAACTATCAGCGACGGAAAGCTACCAAAATGAGTTAGATTATTGAAAAATGAGCACAGTAATATTCATGATAAGGAACATAATGGGAGACCATCTGTCATTACTGAAGACTTACTGCATTGATGCGAAAGTTCGAGAAAACTGACGCTCTGCGATTTCATCTTTATCTAATGAATTTTCGCAAGTTTCACAGAATTCTCTTTATGAAACTGGGGTTGAGTGCTTACATTCTCGGAAGTTGTTCTCCGGAAGGGCTACGAAAATGATGACCGTGGTGCACAAAATCAATCGAGCAGGCAATGCTTCGACTTTCTTTGAGCGGTACAATGATAAAACTGATAAGTTTTTAAGCCAAATTGTCGCTAGCGACGGAGCATGGGCGACTCATGTGACACCCGGAATCCAAACAGCGATCCATGATATCGAGGCATTCATCCTCACCCAAAAAAGTGAAGAAAATGATTTCGGTTCGCAAAATCATGTGCACTGTGTTTCGGGATGGGCAGAAGGTGTAGCTTGTAGATTTTTTGCCTCGGGATGACAACAAATTCCGAGATGTATTGTGACACCCAAACTAAACCGCGTTGTGCAATCCGAAACAAAAGGTATGGCATGTTCAGTTTTGGGATTGTTTTGTTGCCTGATGCAATGATCGTCGAACCCGAAACCTCATCCTGTCATATGACTAGGAGCAACTTGTTAATCCTCAGTATAGCCCTGATCTGGCGCCCAGTGATTACCACTCGTTTCTTCACTTGAAAAAGCATTTACGCGGTCAGCGCCATGACGATGATTATGTCAAAACGGTCGTGATGCAGAGGTTGGCTCATCAAGCAGGATAGAATCCGGAAGCTGGTTGTATGATATGATTCATGCCTTAATAGAGGAGGTAATTACGTTGAAAGATAGATTAAGGTAAACACTTTCTTAAAAAAATAAAATAATTGAAAAAAGTGCACATATTTTCTTAATAACAAAGTAGTACTTGCTTAAAAAACACGCGATTTCGATGTACAAGAAGTTCGAAATATAGAGAAGGGACAGTAGTTACTGAAATCGGTGTGACATTGACTTTCCCTTGACTTGATTACTTATTTTTGAGTGAACGAAAACGCTGCTACAAAGCGAGGGGGAGGAGGAAATAGTTGTAATTCACATCTCATTTCGTCTTGTTTCTGTCCGTCAAAGACTAGAGGAGCCACTTTTCGGCGGTGTTTTTCCCATGAACGGTGTTCGAAGGTGAACAATATTTTCATTTATCCCACTCCAATTAATCACTGTACAAATCACCTCAGATGGAGGAAAAAATATTAATTAATTCCAAACCTTGCGCTGTCGCTTACGAGGTCATATATGAATTCGAAATTCTCGATATTCCACAATCGATTCAACTCCCCAAAGCGCAGGCGCGACGTTCGAAAAAACAGAATAAGAAATGAAAGAAACCTTCGTCCATAATGAATGTTCTAAATCTGTCGCTTACTTCCATAAAAACGACCATTTGCATGTAGTTTTTCGCTCTGGAATTTGTCTCAATGGTTGCCTAGCAACAAGTACGTGTAATCTTTAAATTTGCCAGGCAAATGGAATTTTCCTTCGCCTAAAAATGCTAATAAAATAATTCTTCTTAACAAGAAAAATTTTTTTTGGAAAAAAATTGTCCGAAAAGGAGGCAATTCTCTTCGAAGGGGCGAATTAAGACGTTATTTTTCTTACATTTTTTAGAACACCGTTCGGTCTCTTCTAAATTCTGTTTTTATGTAAAATATCCGAGGATATTAAGATATGACGTGTTGGGAATTTAAATGTGTTTACTTTGAGAAAATTGCTTTTTCCCCCTCCATTTTATTTGCTATGAGATATTTTTTTAGTTGAAGGTAAACATTTTGTTTTGTTTTGTTTTTTCTCGGTTCGCGTAAAGAAAACAATTTTGAATTTTTATTTCAAAACACTGAGATATTAAGATACGAAGTTTCATTTCTGTTTTAATAAAATTCCTCGGATAAGTATTTTTCAGAAGATTTCGAAAGCGTAAAACACTGCGTTAAAATAGTGTCGAAGAAATTGTTCCAATCTGATCTCGTTAACAGCCTAACACACGGGAGTTAGAATCCATGGCTACTATACTGCGAGTTAAGTTAACCGCGAGTATTAATAAAAATTGAATAAGTTCCAACACTGACAAGGATTTTATTCAGTAGCAGGATAATTCCATAAAATAAATTTAAAGTTAAGAACACAATTTTTACAATGTGTAAGTCTGTTATAAAAAAATTAGTTTCTTAAATAACATTTAAAATATTTAAAGAAAAAGGAAGTTTTTTGTTTTACGAGCCAATTCTTAAAAGATGATTGTTTCTTATCGTCATTATGTTTCTTCTTAATTGTTATCTTTATCCAACAAACTGATGAAGTTTATTTTCATTTCTTTACCATCTCAGATAAATTCAGTTCACCAATAAATTCTGCTTGGTTTGCTCCTTATCGAATTCGTTTAATAATTTTGAGTTTTTCTCGATCGTATAAACTTTTGTTTACATACAGTCATTTCGACATATTTCTTATTTTATTACGGGAATCACCTACACAAGAAAAAGAAAATCTTTATACAGTGGCACAAACAATTGAGTTTACACCTTACTTTTACTTGATAAATCCAACTTTCAATCAAAATAACACCTTAACCAGAAGTGCAAACGAATTTTTATTCTTAGACATAACAAAAGGTTTAATTAACAGTAAAAATAAAGAAAAATCAACGACAAAATTCTAAAATAAAACTTTTTAGAGGCATTTTAAATAAACATAAGCAGATTTTTACCTCAAAAAATTGAGGATACACAAAGGAAATTTTTGTTTAACTACCACTTGATTTCTTTTTGCTTGCTACTAATAATCTTAAGTTTGGGAAATTTTATCCTAAACTTTTTCAACTGTTATTTCTGTCTTTTGAAGTTGGTTATGAGAATATAAAGCTGTAATTTTAAATGGAAAATGGCTCCTCGGAAAGAGACTAGTATTGATGTAAGAAAATTTATATTAAGATTATTTAAGAAGGGAAAATCTTATCGTGAAATAGCTGAAATTGTCGGTAGAAGTCACTCATGTGTCCAGAAAATCATTGGGAAATTTAAACGCGATGGATTAATTCAAAATAAGAGTGGAAGAGGAAGGAAAAGTATTCTGAGTGATGTAGCTAAAAGGAAAATTTTAAAAGATATCAAGATTAATCCTAAACCGAGTTCAGTCAAACTAGCTGCAGAAACTTCTCGAATAATCTGCAGAAGTGTAAGTGCTGAAACTGTGAGAAATGTGATTAGACATGCTGGATATAGCAGTCGAGTAGCTAGAAAGAAACCTTTCATAAGCTTTCAAAATCAGAAAAAGCGTTTGGAGTTTGCAAAAACTCATCAGTTGAAGACAGAAAACTTTTGGAAGAAAGTTATATTTAGTGATGAAAGTAAATTCAACATTTTTGGAAGCGATGGTCGTCACACCGTTTGGAGAAAGCCGAACACCGCTTTGGATCCAAAAAATTTACGTCCTACAGTTAAACATGGTGGTGGCTCCGTCATGGTTTGGGGTTGTATGGCTGCAAATGGGGTAGGAAATTTAGTTTTTATAGATGGTATAATGGATCATAAGCTTTATATAGACATACTCCGCAACAATCTTAAAGAAAGTGCACAAAAATTGAGTTTAGATGGAAATTTTATATTTCAGCACGACAACGACCCCAAACACACGGCTCGTAATGTCAAAATTTGGTGTCTTTTTCATTGTAAACAGCAATTGCACACACCGCCACAGTCCCCTGACATCAATGTCATAGAAAATTTGTGGGCCACACTAGAAACAGCGGTCCAAAAACACCAGATTAGAAACAAAGCCCATTTAAAGCAAGTGTTACAAGAAGAATGGGATAAAATATCTCCAGATACCACTAAAAAATTGGTCGAATCGGTACCAAGACGTTTGGAGGACATTATAAAAGTCAAAGAACATGCAACAAAATACTGATACTGTCTATGCATGTAATATATCGAAAAAATTTCATTGGTGTATCCTTAATTTTTTGAGGTAAAGATCTGCCTATGTTTACTTCAAATATTTGTGAAACTTTTAATTTTAGATATTTTTTTGTTGATTTTCGTTATTTTTACTGTAAATTAACCCTTTTATTACGTGTAAAAGTAAAAATACGTCTTCTATTCTAGTTAATGTGTTATTTTCATTAAAAGTTGGATTTATCAAGTGAAAGTAAGGTGTATCCTCAATTGTTTGAGCCACTGTAACTTTAAGAATTTGACCAATGTAAAATCGTTGAGTACAGCTAAACCTCCCTGAACGCGAAAATAATGGCTTATAAAAACAACAACTACAAAAAAAAAGTCCAACTGAAACATTTCACTTTCCGTGAAATGGTAATTCATGTGTATAAAACAGATTTTTTTTTTTTTAAAAAAAAAAATTACTAATGTCTGGTCCTAATAGGAACTCATGACGTCATCCGAATACGAGATTTATCTGAATTTCATCAAAATGAAGAATTTTGACATCACTATGTCTAGGAATGATATCACAAGGGATTGCTGATCTAGGAAGCCGTAGTGTAACCGCGTGTAAGCCAAACTCGCGTGTTAACGGGAGAGTCTGTACATCATTTAAATCCATTTACTGTTTTATGAAGTTAGACTAAGGAAATTTTGGAAAAAAGAAAAAAAAAAAAAGTTGGGGAGGGGGGAGAAGTTGGTTATTATTTTATTAACATCGAACTTAGAAGCAACACGAGTGCCACTGGTTTCGGACCTCGTAATTTTGAACCTCAGTCAAGTGACGAGGACGACACTTGAGCTGGTATCTCATTCTCCTAATTTCCACACCCCTCCCAGAGTAAGATTGATGGAAATTGTAAAAAAATTGTAAGAAGTGCTGTGGGAGGGTGTGGACTGTCCAGTCAGGGACAGGTGGGAGGATATAATATTAGAAATGAAAATAATATTATTATTCTCAATGAAAATAATAATAGAAATTAAAATATGTGTGTAAGAATTGTATGTAATCAGTCATCGAGCACGAATTAAAGCGAATTAATTGTCAAAATTCAGAGCTATCATTTACTAAAGTCGTAAGAAATTGTAAGAGGTGCTGTGAGAAGTGGGAGGGTGTGGACTGTCCAGTCAGGGAATAGAAAGGGGGGGGGCGTAAGGCAGAGAATTGGCGCTTCTAGATTTGCTTTAGGGCCGGGAGCACGAATTCTAATTGATCGAGAGGACTGATTTGAATGATTGTTTATTTGATTGATTGTTAAGCAACACGAGGGCTACTGGCGACGGTTTATACGGCTTCCTCATTTTGGCCTTCATAGCACTAAAAAGCAGACGTGAAGCCGGGGCTGATGCACGTTATATCTGTCGGTTTTCAAAGTCCTCCCATCGGCTTGGTGAGGAAGTTAGGAGATGTAGGCATCAGCTCAGGTGTCATCCTCCTCACTTGACCGAGGTTCAAAATTAACAGGACCGTTGCCAATTGCCCTCGTGTTGCTTCTAAGTGCGACGTCAATAAAACCCAATCAGAAGTCCTTTTGAACCTCGGTCGAGTGACGAGGACGACACCTCAGCTGGCGCCTACCTCTCCAAACCTCTGCACCATGCCAACGAAAATGGTCAAGAGGAAGGATCCTATCTTGTGCCTTAGTTTTGTATTTTTCAGGGAAAGTTGCGATGCTTGATGAGCCTGAGGTAGCCCTTTCCTTTCCTGACTTCCACCCCATCCCACATGATGACTTGAAGCATGACATATTTAAAATGACGCTCCTCCAGTAGGACTCGAACGCACGATTCAAAGAAAAAGCTCAGAGCGAAAATAACCACTCAGCTACCGCGACCCGACTAAAGTAGCACATAATTTTGTAAATACTATAGTACCTCCTAATGAGGTATTATTGTATAATAGTACCTCATTAGGACTACAATATTTACAAAATTATGTGCTACTTTTAGTAGCCGAGGGGTTATTTTCGCTAGCTCTCGTTTGGAGCTTTTTCTTTGAATCGTGCGTTCGTGTCCTGATTCCACTGGAGGAGCGTCATTTTAAATCTGTGGAGCCTCAAGTCATCATGTGGGATGGGGTGGAAGTCAGGAAAGGGAAGTGCTAGCAATGTACAATAGTACCTCCTACCCATCGCACCAGACATTTAGTCCCTTCAATAGAGGTGTCCCGTACAAGAGGTAATAATACATTTTTAAAGAAATCGAAAGGAATGACACCAAAATCTAAGAAAGGAAGAGCCCAACATTGGGAAGTTCCCGTCTCGTGGAATGTGTTCGGTATCCACCCAATTCTTCCCCGATGACCGAATTAGCAGCAGATGTTTCCACCGTTCCGTGAGATGAACGACCGGAAGTGAAGAGCCCCGGGGGGAAGGGCAACTCAAGTGCGCGCTCCTCGTCTTGACATTATCCTCCTTGTTTCTTGGGGCAAACCGGATTCCTTCGGAGCGTTGCGCCCATGGAATGCTATTAAGTCGCGTGTGAAAGGAGTTGCATTCGTATCCGTAACCGTAATAGCCGAGGAAAGTGCCCTTCAGAATTCTTTTTCGGCGATTGGGAATCAGAAGGGGGGGGGGGGGCAAAAAAAAAGAGCCAAAACAAAAAAAAAAAAATAACAGAGGAGCGAGGGAGGTGCAACAGAATCGTAAGTTTGTGACGCTTTCT
>BMAW01120227.1:0-11596 GCA_019974015.1 Nephila pilipes
TGTCTCGCCAATTTTTATTTACATTTTTATGAATTACAACATATTGATAATGATTCTTACTTTCTTTATCGTTACATAGATGATTTAATTATTTTAGGTAAAACTGAGGAATTTAAACCAAATGTTTCGTTTTACCCTAATTATCTCAAATTATTAAAAACTCTAATCTTAATTCTAATACAGTAGAATTTCCAGATCTTGATTTGCAAATTGTTGACAATAGACTAATTAGTAATATTTATGATATAAGAGAAAGATTCGAATTCCATGTAATCAAAATTCCATTTTGGAACAGTAATCTACACAGATCTATTTATAGGAATATTTTATTAAACTTTTTATTAAGTAATAACAAATTAACCACACATAAAATAGACAAGTTTAATAACATTAAAAAATTCTTCAACAACTGTTTAGATCATGATTATCCAATAAATGTCTTAAATACTTATATACATCACAAATATATTAAACGTCTCTGCGAATCATGATCCATTTTCGAATCCACCACTCAACAATACGTCCACAAAGTCGGCTTGTTAGTGGTCTAGCCGTGAAGAATTTATTTATTTACTATTACACAGCTTACATTTTTACTCACTCTCTGGACCATTATACTCATTTACCATAAAACTTATTACCAACCAATTGTTTGCATCCTTTTACATTTTATTACCAATCAAACAATGACTTAAATCTTTTTTCAATTTATATAGTGATGACGTGTTATATTTTTTTCATTTTGAGTATGTGATATACATCTTGAAGCTTAAAGAAAATTTTGTCTTACTACTCACATATTTGAATCTTCATTTTTTTGAATTTTTGTAAGTAATTTTTATATTTTGATTTGTTGATAATTTTTAGAATTATAGATTTTATTTTAGTAGATTTTATCGCTGAACTTTTTTGCATCTTTTAATCATTGAACTCTTTTGTAATTTGGATTTCCCAATTCAGACTACCAAGTCGCAAAGGGGGAAGGTTGGTGCCATTAAACTAGTTTAACCCCGCTTATTCGGTCCTCAGCCCGATATTGCTTTTTGACTTGCTGGGTTCCATATTTTCATTTATTTTTTATTCTTTCATATATATATATTTTCATTTTTACATTTCTTTCTGGACTTTTGTCTTTTTAAATGTTTTAAATTATTCTTTCATAAATTTTCAGTATATATATATATATAAATGAAATACATTGTATATACAATTAATCAGATTCAAAGAATAATTTATACACACAGGATCATGCACTATAAAATGTATAAATATTATTTTCTAATAGAAACATTACCATAAGCTAAACACTCGATTTCATCACATAAATACATTTTGTCATAAGAACTACAGAGACTTGTTTTATTTTGTTGTATTGTAGATAAAGTATGATTTTTAGAAATTAGGCTTGATTGATTATTTTTTATCAAATTATCATTTTTTAACACATTTAAATACATTTCATGTTTCAAAACATTTTGAACCACAGATTTTTTAGTTCCTTTTGCTGTTTTCTTGTTTTCTTTTCCAAAAGTATAAGAATACATCTTATTGCGTAATGCACAAAACTCTTTGATGGGAACACCTTTTGTTTTGTCTTTTAAATATCCTAATAATGACTGAGGTTTTGTTGAATGACATTTATGAGATGCATCATAATTGGAAAAGTCCATTAAATTCTTAATTTTTTTTTTACTAAGTCGTTATAAAAATCATCAGTCAGAACTTCCAGGCAGAGCGAATCTGTGTCTGTGTAAATTAAATTAATTCTTTCTTTGTAAACAGGTTTAAAAATATCATAATATAATTGAAACATATATACCTTACTTAACTCCAGAACTATGAAACCTACATATATAGGTTGATTCAAATACAGATTAGATTTTGACAGCTTAAATAATGCACAATGCTCATTTATCACTGAAAAGCTTTCTAAGTTACAATTTGCTAAATATTTTTTTGCATTTTTTTTTATTAAGCGCTGCTTTTATATATTAGTATGTTTTCTGATGTTCAGGCAAGTGCATCCAAAAATTGCGTTGTTCATTAGTTTAAAAAAACCTTTATCAAAATAATTTGTCGCTTTTTGTCTTTTATCATTATTAAACATTATGTATGATTTTAACCAGTTAAACTGCTTAAATTTAATTATTTTTTGAGTTTTTTTTAAGTTTTAAACCGTGTTTAATGTAAAATTGTAAGTTTAAATAATGTACTATACAGTTTTTTTTCTCTAATTAAATGTATTTAGAAGTTTCTTATTTTTTTCATTGACTTTTATATTTAATTTTTCACAAATTTCCTTTTGATAAGGAGAAAGCATATGAAACGTAATTGTTTCATAATGAGGAGCCATAGGAAAACTATTATGTTCTGAATAAAGCTATGGTGGATAATAAAGGTCTACTTCCAATATATTCCCAACATTTGAATCTGAGCGTACACACATTAAATCGAATTCTTGAATTTAATTTTGATCCAAAAATCTGAATTCTGACTCTGGTAAGTTGTAAAATGCCATGGCAGTTCCGTAAAGATTGTTAACATCTAATGATATTATGTATTGAGAGGGTGACATTTCATCAAAGTTCTCTAAATATTTATTGTTTGCTTTTGAAAAGCACTTTGAAACTAGACACATTCCTCCACGAATTCCTGATTCTAACATTAAATACATATCGATATCTGTTAATAACTCTAAGACAACATTTGTTGTCTTAATTCCAGCACTCCATGTTAAACTAGGAGTTGTATAGAAAGGGACAGGATCTAACTCAAAGTGATTCATACTTAATGCACGAAAATTTTCAAAACCTTCTGCGAGCAAAACAACATTTGTATCTAAATATAATCTTAAATAGTCTTTAAAACTTTGGCATTTAAACTTATTGTATATAAATTTTGCAAATCTATATTCTTCATCTGATATATTTTCGTTTGTTATATTATTGAAAAAAACAGATTTAGAAGGAAGTTTTTTCTCTTCTAATTTGATAAGGGAATCAAAATAACTGTATGGAAATACACCTTTACGCAATAAATGTTTTCTGTGGGTATGAGAACTGAAAAAAGAATTAAATATAGAAAACTTATGATTACTTTGTTTTAGATTTTCAGTTAGTGTACTCAGTTTGGATGGAAGAAATAAAAAACTATAAAGGAATACTTAATTATCAATATTAAATGACATACACTTTTGAGAGTTTACAGGGATAATTTTCATTCTTTTTGCTAAATTACTAGAAAGTTCTTTCAAAATCAGGTGGGAATCGTATCCTGACAAATTATGCATTATGACTGGTAGGAACTGAGTTATTTTATAATTTAAATTGCATCCTTGACAAGCTTTTCCTAATAATTTTCCAGTAAAATGATCATGATTTCTAACATTAACATTTCCTTCCGAAAAGAATTTTCCACACAGATGACATTTATTTTGTGATATTATTTCATTTTTATTCATGGGAACGTTTCGTTCCATAAATTTTAAAACAGCTTTTGAAATGTTTTGTAAACTCAATACTAAATTTGAAATAACATCTAATCCACAGTAAAATTTATGGTAAACAATGTTTTTGTTGTCATCAATAAGTAAGATAGAGTATGCCACAGGCTTATGTATTTCAGTTTGTAAGGAAAATGATTTATCCTTACTTGGCTCAGCAGAAAATTCTTTTTAAGTTAAACTTTCAATATCCGTGTAAATACAAAATTTATGGAAGAACATTTTCTGGAAAGAGTTAAATTTTAAATATTTTTAATAGCTTGCAGGTAATGCAAATTTTTGAGGTGCATTATATAAACATCTTTTTATGTGAGCCTCCAATGAACTTTGACGAGCGAACCCAGTTAAATAATTTTTGCAAAATTTACGTATACCACGTTGGGTGTGTAGCAGTTTATTAAAATTCTTTATTAAATAGTAATGATTTTTATACAACAAGAGATTTATTTCTTTATGAATACTTAATTTACTTCTATATATAGGAAAAACTTCAGTTTTATAACCAAATACATTTATTCTTGATTTCTTTTTTCAAATTTCGTTACATCACTTATTTTAACGGGAAAAGTTAAAAAGTCAAATGATAGGTATTTTAAGATTTTTTTGTATGTTGATTCTAATAATTTACTGTATTTTTGAGGAAAATGTCCAGCTGAAACTAAATATAAGAAACACATATTGTTTTCACAATGAATATTAAGGAAACATTTTTTATTTTTTAAAACTTTCGGTAAATTGATCTGGTTACATCCGCCTCTTATTTCATGATAATATCCTACATGCAAGTCAATAAAATTAATACTTTTTATTGACCACCCAGACGGAAAATTCAAAAAATCTTCCATTTTTTTCAAAATTTTTAAAATAGAAGAATTAACTTTCTCTTCGAGTTCATATATTGATAACAATCTTTCAGTATTTGAATTAAAATAAAAACTATGGTTAATTAACTCGCCATCTTTCATCTTTTCAAATGTTACGTGAAGAGAAATAAAAAATCTTAATCTTGCATTCCTTTCATTTAATTTATCAAAAATTTCATTTTTTGAGTCTTTTAATGCAATTAAAGGAGCAATAGTTTCAGTAAAAGTTTTATGATATGAGTTAACGAAACTTCTAAAGGCTTGAGCTTTTAAATAAAACATTTTCCTCTTTAAAATTTAAATTAAAATAAAACAGAATAAAACAATAAAAATTATATATCTTTTTATATCTAATTCATTTTATTTAATAATAGGCATATATATTTATATATCATTAATTTATAAAAAATAAAAATCATTATTAATATAAAAAAATAAGTTATTTTGTATTTTTTCCAACATGTTTTTCAATAACATTCAACCCTGCTATAACATTCTTAAGTTCCGTTAACGGAATGTTGATAAACTTTTTGCGCTTTTCGATATCACTTTTCGAAAAACTTAAATAAAATGTCTTACGGAAGGATTTAACTTCCACCGCAAATCCTTAGCCTATATACACTGAGAGCGGAGGGATGTTATCTTCCACTTTTTTCAAATCGTCGGAAATCACCACATCGTATTTATCTTCGACTTTTTCTGGGTGTATGGATGATTGGTTCCATATTTCTTCTTTCTCAATACGTCGGTGTTTGAAGCGGAGAACACTGTTTCTTTCAAATTCATCATCTACAATTGAATCTGAAAAGAAAGATAGTCCAAATAATATTTCATATAAATGACATAACTCCTCACATACATTTTTTAATAGAGACTTAGAATAGAATTTATACTGCAGTACACTGAATATTTTAAGATGTGCAAAATATACTCCATGAGTTAGGAGAGGGTAATAAAAAAAAGTAAATTAAAAATGTTTTAAATTCCTTTAAAATATTTTAAAGCATTTTTTTTTTAAAATTCAAATTATAAAAAAAGTTTTAAATATAAGAAATATGATGTAATGTAAGCTTCACTTACCAACATCCGACTCACTTTCTGATTTACTTCTCTGCTTCTTGCTTTTCTTGTGTTTTACAGATTCTGAAAAGCAAAATAAGCATGAACAAGTGAAAAATAATTGAAGTAGACATTATAAAAAAAAAATTGAAAAAATAGCATTGTTTTTTTTATTATTATTTTTGTTTCATCTTGATAATTTTTATTAGTTATTTTATAGATTATATTTCAATGATTTAAACTGGACAAATTTATTTAGATTTCAAACATGTGGCTTGAAAAAATAAAGTTTAGAAGTAATAACTTATAATTATTCTATAGACAGTTCTTCAGCTTAAAAAATACAGTAAAAAAGGAAATATTAAACAAAATTTTTCTTATGACTTAAAAAAAAATCAAATATTTCACAGTTTCATAAAGATTACTTACTACTTTAAAAAATAATTTCAATCACTTGTCTGCTTTTAAAAAAATACTTTGACTTAAGAGTGACTAATAATTGTGACTATAAAATAAATGAGATTTTATTTAATGTTGACATATTTATTTTAATATTTAACAAATTATCAAATTATAATTGTTTAATAGAGCTTGCTGGTTTCAGGTTCTGAAATATGCTTCCTCTTCCGAGAAGCACCCTCAAGAACTATAAATGAAAAAAGTATTTTATCTATAATTTAATTTATAATTTTTTTTTTATTTTAATGTGAATCAAAGAATAGAAGATGTAATTTTATTAATATCTTACTTGATAAAGACATGATTAAACAAATTTAAACTTGAAAATCTTCTATTTGATTTGAAAGTTTCTAAAATAAAAACAAAAAAGAATAATAATCTTATTACACTTAATTTACTTTGAAAATATTTGTAAAAGAAAATTATGTAAAATATTTCTTACCTCAAGCTTCAGGCTTTTTGTTTTTGTAAGTAACTATGAGCTACTGCAACTTCTCAGACATGTGCCTGCATCCAGAGTATTTAAAGCCTACCAGTTGAAGGTCATTTGCTTACAAAGTCTTTTTTACATCACTCATTTATGATTCACTGACACTTCTTCACAGTATACGAAGAAAAAGCACCCATCATGGGTGCTGGTACTCATCGAACATATTCCAAGTAGTAAAATAGTATTCATAAATGACTCTGAGGGTCATAAAATATAAACTACTTAAGTTAATAAGTGGAAATTGAAATAAGTCATAATTAACTATCAAGGATAAACTTCAAATAATTAGTTTGTTGGAAGAGGTGCAAAGTCTTTTATTAAGTTACATAAGTGATAGAAAAGGGGTTTTAAGAAATTTTTCATACTGCTGTATCATAATCAGAATAGATCCTTAGATCAGATTTCAACTTCGTTTTGGAACTTTGTTCCGATGTTTTAAAATAAAGAAGAAACAATCCAATTAGGGATTGGAAGATCTTAAGTAAACTTCTTTACCCTTTTAAAGCTTTTTTTTTTTTTAAAAAAAAAGTATGACTGATATGATATGATTGATCAAAATTTTTTTCCAGAAATATTGATAAGCATGTTTTTCATATGCGTAGACTTAGAATTCTAGAAAGTGCACCTGATTTTTGAGTGTCTAAAATTGAAAAAATTATTTAAAAAGAAAGAAAAAACTACCAAAACAGTAGCGCTTAAAAATCGTATGTTTTTATTGTTTCATAAGATGAAAAGTTACATTTCAATAAATTTTCCACAGAAAGCGTTTTTCAGCTTGTTACAACAAAGCAGTTTTCTTTACATACAATGTAAATAATATACAATCGAGTCCGAATCCAAAAGTTTCATATATCCATATTTTCCTTCGAGGTAAGAGCATTCACAAATGTCAGGCCAGGATGAATTCTTTGCAGCTGTTATTGCACCCACAATTGTTTCATATAGAATTTTTTTTGAAGAGGTGACGTTGTATTTGCTGGCAGGATTATATTTCGTGAGTTGACAAAAACCAAAGCGTTTTTCATCAGCACCCAGAGCAATTAAATATTCTTCAAATTCAGAATTAGATAAAATTTTAAAAAATCTCATTTGTTCTGGAGGAAGGGAGCTGTTATGGTGTCGAACATCTTTGACGCATTCCAAAACATTATCAAATAATTTGTCCTGGCTATAGTTATAATCCTCGCTGGGAAAATATTCCGTGGAGACAATGTATCCAAATCTCTCCATCGCTCTGGAGAAAAATGAAATTACAATTGATTTTTGTGCTTAATATATCTCTTTCTGTCTGACATCATTGTTCGACAATGCTGATTGGTGGTGCGTATAGTTGAATGATTTGTTAATTTCATTTGTTTTTGGACAAATCGTGTCACGACACGTTCATTTTCGCAAAAATCTATTTCTCGTAATCTGTTGATTGGTAATTTTCAGGACAAATGCCATAGGAAATAGAAACAAAACAGCCCACAAGATGTTGTTTTAGGATGTTGTAAAAGTTTGGAATTCCCGTCCATGTGTGTCGATTTGTTATCGATAATTATTTTAATATTCCCGATCGGATATGTCCCATAAGAACAGAAGAAAGTGCATTTATCATTTTTCCTCAAAATAAATTGCTTGCCAGTGGGTTCCTTTTTCCAAAGACGAATCTTTGTTCACTATAAACGACCTATATTTACCTCGATGTTTTGGTAGCATATAGCTCGCACCCCCCCCCCCCTCCCGCCCAAATCTTCTAGCTAGTGTATAGGATCGTTGTGGGCTAATCGTAACAGCGTTCGAATGTTCATGATTTTTTAAAAGTCTGTGAATATATTTCTGCTTTTATCGATCTCGATCAGATATTGCATTTTCATATAAACAACTAATGTCACAGTCTCGGGAAGAATTTCGTCAAATTTTAAAGGAATCGAAATGTCTCCACTTCGTAATAAAACATGAATAAGAGAACCTAGCCCGAAGGGCCTTTATCTCCGGTATGAGTTTAATCTGATAAAAGTTTACTTGCCCATTTTTAATAAAAATTTAATAATTAAATTTAAATTCTAATAAATAATGAAATAAACTATTGTGAAGTTAGTTGAATACATTAAATTTATTAAAAGCATTAAAAAATTATATGAAAAACTGAATAAATGTTGAAGTTAGCAATTACAGTACAGAGGGGTGTGGGAGAACAGGGTGAATGATGCCAACCAATCAGGAGGCAGCTGCTCAGAACAGGTGTATTTCGGTATTTTGGAGAAGGCAAATGATGTTTCAACATGTAGAGTGAGAGGAAGGTTTCCTATTGGTTAAGAGTTAAGGGTGCTTAAGATGATGCTGAGTTAGGAGTGTATAGGGTGAAATACTCAGATAATCTGAGAACTAGTTAAATTACGATAATTTCTTTTATAGTTTTTTGTTTCTTGAAGGGAGGGGTTCGGATTATTTTTAAAATTATTATTAAATTTGGTAGTGATATAGTAAAGTAATCTTGCAGTTTGATTATATTAAGGGAATTTCTTAAATCTTCATTTCTCTTGAACCATCTTGCTTTTCCTATAGTTCGAATTATATTATTTTATAAGATTTCAATTTTGTTATGGTGTATCTGAGCAGCTTGATTCCAAATTGGGTATGCATAGGTGAGGATGGGTCGCAAAAGTTGTGTTTAGATAAGCAGTTTATATTTACTAGTTAATAATGAACTCCGACAGATTAGGGGAATAAATTTTTTCGCGGAAAGTCGGAATTTTTCATGGATATGTGTAATGTGTTGTTCAAAAGTGAATTTATTATCTAGAATGACTTCAAGGTATTTGGCAGAGTGAGACCATGGGATTTGTTTGTTGTCAATGAATATGTCAGGTTTGATAACCCTGAGTGCTTTTGTAAAGAAGACGGCCTCCGTTTTTGAAACATTAAGTGCGATTTTCCATTTGGAGAACCAGTCTTCTAGGTTTGCGATGTGTCTGTTGATGTGATGTGCAAGGGTTTTGGGATTTTTATGTTTTGCAAGTATCGCCGTGTCATCTGCCTACATGCAGAGAAAATTGTGTTGTTGTGTTTCGGGATATCATTCACGAAGCATTGGAAAAGGGTTGGCCCGAGATGTGATCCTTGCGGAATTCCCGAGTTGATATTTGTTTAGTAGAGTAAATATTATTAATTTTAACGGTGAAATTTCTGTTTTTAAGGTAAGAATTAATAAGAGTTATAAGGTGGGGTTATTTTAATTGATTAATTTGTAAATTAATCCCGTATGCCAGACACGGCCATATGCTTTCTGGATGTCAAAGAAAACAGCTCCTATTTTTTCTCTGCTTTCCAGGCCTGATTTGATATAGGTGGTTACTCTCTTTAATAGGTGAGTAGTGGAGAGCTGTGGCATAAAGCCGTGCTGCTCCGGAATTATTATTTTATTTGTAAAAAGATGATCGCTGAGTCTGTTGAGAATGATCTTTTCAGCAATTTTCCCTAAAATTAGGAGGAGAGAGATTGGATGGTAATTTTCAGCCCTAGTCGAGTCTTTTCCTGGTTTTAGAAATGGAATGACTGAAGCTGTTTTCCAGTGGTTTGGGAAGTGACCGATTACTAGCATACAGTTTATTATGTGTGTGATTTGAAAAATTGTGGGAAGAGGTAGGTTTTTAATCATTTTATTAGTCATACCATCATGACTTGGTGATTTATTAATTTTAAGTTTGTTGATGTAATTTATAATTTCTGACGGCTGACAAGGGGGTAGAGAGGGGGAGTTATCAAAATTATTTTCATTATTAAGATATCCGTGAACGATATGTGTTATTGTTCTATCGTGTGTTGGTGAATGTATGTCTTTTAGCTTAAATTGTGCATGGAGAGAATCAGCTAGTAATTCTGTTTTGTCTTTGTCACTGAGAGCGATACTTGTAGGGCCTGTTAAGGCCGAGATTTTTGAGCATTTCTTTCTAAACTCCTTTGCGGCTCCCCAGAGGGAGCCACATTCAGGGTCAAGTGAAGAAAGTGTTGAAGTCCAAGTTTTAGTTTTTTTTTCAATTATTTTCTTTCTAATTAATTTGTTAATTTGATTTAAATGGATTTTATCAGCGGGGTTGTTCGAATATTACCACGTTTTCCTAGCTCAGTTCCTATACTTGCTTCGAGTCACGTTATTAAAAGGATCACTGGCAGAATAATCTTGGGTGAGATCCAGGCATTCAGACACGTGTTGTTTTTGTATTCATCTGGTGTGATATTCGTGTCGTGTTGGGCAAGATCTGTGAAAAGACTCAAATAGTTCCGCGCGAATATATTATTCTTGCATGATGGTGTGTAGGCCGACATTGGTATCTGCACGCCATTCTCTGATAACGAAATTCAACTAAGATTATAATTCTTAAAATTAAAAGGATTTTGTTTAAAATCCCCATTAAAAGCCGAGTTCAAAACCAACCCTATAATCATTTGTGACGGAAGAATTCCGTTCATGGCATTTGGAATGATAACACTTTTCAGCCCGGAACCGAGAGTGAAAGTTTTCGTTTCGATTCTAGTGAAAGGCATTTGCACTAATGCTTGCTCTAAAGCTTTTTCGTGCGCAATAACTATGGAACTGGAGACGTCAAATTTTCGAATAAAGAGACTTATATTTTCGATTTGAAGGCGAAAAGCACTGGTTTTCGCTAAGAGACTGAAATTGTCTTTTGCTTTTAACAAACGCACACGGATTGTTGTCCTACTGATTAAGAGTCGAGGTTACGTTCCTAAATCTATATGAAGCATTCCGCACATATCAAATATCTTGCCCCCCTTGACTCGCTCAAAGCGATGTTGAAGCCCTTCTTTTTTGCCAGTGGCTGTTGGATCTATATCGTCAAATGCATCCGGTGTGTCTTTATAAGACATGCCCGCACTCAAAAAGTTCTTTTGCGACGATTCTGAATGAAACAACATGCTCTGAAGATAAGTTTTGTAAGCATAATTGCTCTCGGAAGAAATTTGTCGATCATTGAGTGAGATGTGACATTACGAAAACATTGTGTTCGAAAGATAGTTTATAGGCCCACAGTTGTCAGCAGCGGTGAAAGCCGTTGCAGCTGCCTTCAGAATTTTTGCTTGAATATTGAGAAGAACGTGTGATAAATCAAAATAAACATCCCCTAATCCAGTGATTTGAAACTCGATAGTGCTGCTATTGGATATAGAAGCAATTGGACGAATCTCCACAAAACTAGAACTATCGATAGCTTATTGAAT
>BMAW01120234.1:0-14464 GCA_019974015.1 Nephila pilipes
ATATATATATATTGCATTAATAATGCAATAATTTAGAGAGTTTGTGTGATTTCATTCACATAATAAATAAAATTGTTTGGAACCAAATAAAAATATACAAATGTATAAGCAAAATAATGGTATCTTGTGAAAATTTACAAAATAGGAAGAAAAACTTATATTTAAGTAACTTTATTTAGAAAGATAATTCAATTCCAAAAATATAATTACAGGTACGCGTTTTTCTCATCAAAATTACTCTCATAAAAATTTCGGTGCCTTGTGCTTGATTATTTTATTTTAGTTGAATGTAAGACAAATGAATTTCATTTAACTCGAAAATATAAAATATGCTATGTTAATTTCTACAAAGAAGAATTTTAAATAATTAGTTTTTATTCACATATCTCTTATTTGTATCTTTAAAAATCTTCTTTTCAGATGTATACAAACATTATAATTACAGTTTAGATTCATATTTATCAAAATCTGAATCCAATAGTCAGTAAACTTAAAAGTCAAATAAAATTTGTAAGAAAAAGTAAATAGAGAAAAATATAATAAATGTAAAAAAATTAGAAAACAATATCAGAAAAGCAAACATTTCAATATTAAAGTGATATATATGTTCTTTGACATTTCGATATTAAAATGTCCTCTTACAATGAAATGCTTGCTCAGCTTTTTAATTAGCATCAATCATTGTATAAAATATCTTTGAGTAAACTTATGTTATTGAGTGTGCACCAATTTATTAAATTTGTAAGATATTTCTTTTGGAAGCCTGACAAATATTTTAACTCTTAGCATTGTAGTCTATATCTCATATTAATTTTTTCAATACGAAAACACCCCGCAATTTTGTAGTTCTCTATGCCAAATATTCAAAATTAAAAAGAAAAGAAAAACATTCTTTATTTATTTCTAGAGATTCAAATCTTCTTATGACAAAGAATTAAATTAATTTCTGATACAGCAGTTAAAAATAACAATTCTCTTTTTCATTTTCCCTTTTAATGTTTAATTTGTTGAATCAATATGTATTTCATGAACTATAAGTGGTTTGCAAATAAATGTTATCACAGGAATTATTATTCTGAGTCAAAATATTAAGCTTCACATGAAAGGATTCTTAACATAACTCTTAACAGTTTATTAACATTAATAAACTATTAATTAATTAATTTTATTTATTCTTACATATTTGACACTGATTATTTTGTGTAAAAAATAAATGAATAAATAAAATTGACACAACTACTACGTCATTATACATGTGTGTGTGTGCGTGAGTGTGTATTGAGCCAAAACAGTCAAATTTTTAACCAGACCATTCAGACAATGATAAGTAATATCCTATTAAATTAATTACATGGCATATTTATCCAATCACGTTTTTAACCAAACATTATGATGGAATATCTTATGTATCTCAATAACTGTGAACAGTAGGCTTGAATATGACTGTATACGATTCCAGTGGATTTCAAATAACGGAATCCGATTATGTGATACACGATTAGAATTCTCTCTCCTGATTTAATACAATAATCATATCAATATATATCTCACGCTCTCGCCAATCTTTCTCTCTCGTCTAATCTATTTATACTTATTATATAAAAATGATAATTTACGTATGTTCCGGTTATTCCACAAAGCAAGGTTCTTATGTCAAACATAGTAGAATGTATCCCAATCAGTTAGTTAAAGATAAATACGCGTGAGAACCTGTTACAAGGTAAATATTTAGAGAACAAATCATATATTTGGAATTTCTTTCTGTAGGTCAAATCAATTAGTAAGATATTAGCCTAAGCGTTGCCTTAACAAACACTTTGTTCTGTGAGAAAATTTGTTGGAGAAAAAAATCTGATATTGATAGAGCAAAGTAATTGTGATGGATAATCAAAACATCACTCGAGAGAAATAATTTGAATAAGTAATGCTGATTAAAAATATGATACATGTCGAAAAATAATTAACAATATAAAATGATTTAATCATTTCAGTCCACATTTATAAAAAGTTATTAGGCATTTTTTTTCTCTTGTAATGGATTACCTTTCCAGGTACTGGAGAGGAACTGCAACAGAACCCATTGCTTGGATAGGTTTCGTAAAGTAAATGTTTTTTGCATTAAAATTTGCAAGAATTTATATCGGAATTGGTTTTTGGTACTTAGATTATAGGAAAAAATAAAAGATTAGTTTAAGTTTCATTTGACGCAAATTGGAACTTATTAATCAGCTGCTAGTTAAACTTCAAATTAGTCAGTAACTGTTCTAACAATGTCTATAGGTACATCCTCTCGTGAAATCGTTTCGGAGAGATCTTGGACCTTGCTTCTGCGAAACCATGCAATGTTATATTTGCTTTAGATAATGAAGTGTACTGAAATAATAATTTCAAATATTGAACCTATACTTTTAACTGAGATATAAATAATACATGTGGTGTTGAGAGATCTGGTGCAGGAGTGTGTGGCGAATACTGATTACCACCAGTCTATTCTACCACTATTAACAATTGAAAAATAAGACATAAAATATTTTCAATCTTGAAATATTAGCATTTCATACGTTTTATACAGATTAAATATAAAAGAAATAACACTAAAGGTGTTTTTTTTTTTTTTTTTTTTTTTTTTAAAGAGAAAGGTTTATTGATTAGCAGAAAAAATTCCTAGACAACTTATAATTCATAAAAAGTAACAAAATTAAACCAAAACTTACGAAAATTGGTAATTTTTTCCTTCTTAATTTCTATAGGAATTTATGTTCTAATATTGAGCAACATACAGGAACAAAACATAATGTTAGTATGATCTTTTAAAAAAAAGTATTTGTACATCATTTCATAACATATAGATAACAGTTATTGCCATCAATTCAAAAGAATTTACGAAGTCGTTTGTCAACAAGCTGAAAACAGCATACTTATATAACAATTTATTGCTAAGTCTATCACTTGATGCTTTTCAGCGAAGTAAATTTAAGATAATACTTTAATTAGAGACTCATCAAAAATAGCTCTTTAAAAATTTTAAAATGAACATTTGAGTTAAATGTATTATTCAATTATATGATCTTGGTTGACAACATATTTATATGATTGTATGATAAAGAAAACTAGACATATTTAGTAGCACCATCTTTTTATAAATTGTCTAATGAAATTTTTCAACAGCTCTAAAATCAAATTTTTATTTTTTAATAAATTATAATCTAGAATGATTATTATGTTTACATATAAATCAGTGATTTAATTACTACAATTTATAAATGCCGATTATATTTCATCATGTAAACTTACTGTTCACATAAGGTATTAATTGAACTTTTTCAAATTAATGATAAAATGATTGAGGCTGCTTTGCACCATAAATCTGATTTATATTCGATTTTAACGTATATCAAATCGTGAGATTTTTAAAGCAGTCAATTTATTAGTCTTTTTAACATATTCAAAACAAATGTTGTAAATTTGAAAAGAACAACAAGTTAATATAAATCCATTTCATTATATTCAGTAAAATGAATTTTGAGATCAAATAGTACCTAAACAGTCAAGGAAAGTATCGCTCAATAAATATATCGTTGCAGTACAAAACACCAAATTTTTAATTTTGATATAATAAACATTTACTGCAAAATTTCACACTTTCTGTTCTTTTTAATTATTATTGAATATGCAACATTTGTAAAAGTAACTGTTTCTCAAAATTTTGAAGATATTTTTCATGTGAAACATCAGAATTGCAGGAGCAAAATATCATTTTATCTAAATGTCTTATTCTCAATACATATGTAAAGATTAAAAAATGACTAGAAAATCAAATGAAACTGATTATTTTCTAGAACCTTTTTGTTTACCCCACAATGAAAAAGGCATGAATACTTTAGGTGAATAAATGACATTAATGTACAGGGATTATGATTAATAAATTTTGAGTTCTATACGTTTCACAAAATGAAAAAGTAGATTTTACAGATATATGTCAGAAAGCAGATTTACAAAAGTGACTGAAAAAATATTCCAGATCAACTGATTTATATAAAATAACCTAAAATGTAATAACAAAAGTGAGAACATAATTCAATACTTCAGAATCTTTTAAGATGAAAATAAAAATGCTTTATATTTTCATAATAATACAAACATGTGGTAAGAAAATCACAGTTCACATGAAAAAAATAAAACAGTTGGATTAATTTAGATGTTAGTTTAACACTAAGAACACTAAATCCTACAATACTTGCTTTTTTTTCCTTGTCCATCATTCTACTTGTTCAGTTTTGAACAATATCAGAGCGATAAGGATTTATTCATTTCCGAAGTTACAAGAAATGCTCATTCTAAAAAATCATAGCTATAAACAAATTCACATTTTGTTAAGTCTCAATAATATCTATGAGTTGAAGTGCATTCCACTTTTCAGCAGACTATTGTAATATGTCTAAGATGAATAGCTCACATGTTGTAGGCTACATAAATAGGATCCAATTGGTCTGCTAAAAATCCATCACTCAAATGCATTCGCTATTTTTCGCCTCCAGAATTGATAGGCACTACTTCAGGATCCAAAACTACATTTGTGACTAGAGGTACAAGGTCAAATGCTTCCTTTTCATTTTCATCCAGTTCTACGACGACGACATGTAGATTCGTCACGAAGGATTTTTTTCATTCACCTTGCACTTTCCTACGCCTTGACCGAGTTCGACGGTCATTGGAATCACCTTACGCTGGTCCATACAAGGTAGTAAAGAGGACTTCTAAAGTTTTCAAGTTGGAAATGGATGGCCAGCAACATACTGTTTTCATTGACCGTTTGAAGCCAGCTCCTTTGTTTTCAGACTTTGACAATAAAAACACTCCTTCTGATGTCATCACTCGGTTTAGTAGACTTTCCCGTCCGGTAGTTGGATTACAAAGTTCCCCGTCTTCCTGACAGCTGAGGAAGTACTGTGGCGACAACTGATCACCACCAACCTAATATACCACTATGAGGACGAGACGGCCATTCATGCAAAAATGATGTGGTGGCCTCCTCTGCAGAATTGGTTTACGGAACGCCATTGAAGTTGCCTGGAGAATTTTTTTTCCAGTTCGCTTCCCAATGCGAGTGCTCCCGAGTTCCAGCAGTTGTTGAGACGCCATATTCGTTCTTTGAAGCCAATGCCTTCATCTCGTCATTCTTCTTGCCCGATATTCGACACCAACGATCTTTTTCATTCATGTCTTTGAGATGGTCTGTTAATGCTAAAAATGCAGAAATGAAGTTATTGAGTAATATATGTTTAGTGGTGCTGCAATTTTTGAATTTATAATTATGGATAATAACGCTTCATTTCGCCATGCGAGCCTGATCTACGGCTTCCTTGAAACTAAAATTATCCAATGCTTGCCAATATGTGCTCACTCCCCTAATCTGAATTTTATTGAGCTTGTATGGAATATGTTTGGGAGACAACTTGCAGTTCTTGCAACTTGCACCCATGAAGCTTCGTTCCAGAACTGAAAAGAGCTGTTTGTGACCATCGCAATTCTCTAATAGCCCCCAATTCCTCCAGAATGGCAAAGTAAAAATGGAGTATCATTGTACAGCGTTCCCAGCTGTCAGAGAGGACCACACATTTCAATAAACTGCAGCACCAACATTTTGTTTCACTTGTTTTTCATTAGTAAACTCCTTTTATACCTTTTCTTTTAAACCACTTTTTTGGTAGTAAAAATGATTTTTTTTTATTAGACTTCCTCATTGTTTCTTATTTTAAAATCATTTTACATTCGCATATCACATTTCCCACCCGTCTGTGAGACTAAAATTTCTTTCACTATTCACATTACTAGCAACTCTTCGTAACTTTTGGCCACCAGCGTACCTTTTAAAAACATTAGCACTTAGGTGTCCGCCCCCTAGAAATATATGTCAGGTACAGCACTTACAAGATACATAACAATGATAATACCAAAGTAGCGGCAGAGGCGATAGTAATGTTTTGTATCTTTGTTATCTTGTTTGCATGTAATGTAAAACTTGGATTTGCGAAGGAGTTCTTGAACAACACAAACGTATTCTATAGATATATTTACTCTTATTAACTGAGTCGCCCCACTCTATTGTAAGTATTTTGTAATTTTAACAGTGAAACACAAGGCAGCGCGAGTAGTGTTGTCGCTTTTAGTGTATTATGTACATGTACGAACAGTGTTGAGATAAAGAAATACATCGAAAGTGTGCTCGATGTTTGACTCTCCGGATAACAGCCTCATTGAATGGGAGTCGTTTATATATGAATAGAATTGATGAATATTTTGAATCTTAAAAATTGTGAAAATTTGAATATTTATATATTTTATAATGAAAAGCAAAATGAATACTCCAGATGTTTCATTTACTAAAGTATGAATTGTATGTGAATTGTATATGCTCATAATTAATATTTGATAGCAGTTTATTTGTTAAAAAATTCAAATAGTTATTATAAATATAATAAAATAATAGAAGTAATGAACGTGAGATGAAAACACGAGATGTTTCATTTACTAAAGTATGAGTTGTATGTGAAAAATATGTTGTCTAATGATATTTTGTATTGATTTATTTGACGCATTTTCAATATAGTTATAATTAAGTTAATAAGAAATGAAAGTAATGAAACGTAAGTTGAAAGCTCAACGAGCTTCGTTTACAAAGGTATATAATCATTTACATATATGTGTCTGTATTAGTTTTTTAACAGAAGGTATTCACCTTACAGAGTGTTCATAATGATTATTTACGTAATATATACAACGATAAAAAGAAATTCGAAACTCAATTTGATTTAGTCAAAGAATATAAGGATAAATACTTATAAATATGGAATTTGAGTCACAAGATAGATTAGATAGTTTGAAAAAAATTATGTAAAAATTGGAAGTAATTTTCAATGATGGAATTCAAAGCTCAAAAGAGATTAGATAGTTTGGAAAAGATACTACTTGAAAATAGGGAAATTTCCCATGTTATCAAAAAAAAAAATTAAAAAGTTGATGAATATAAGATAAAATTAAGTTCTGCAAAAAATGTTTACTATTCTCTCTTAAACAAAAAAGACTGTTAGATGTTTCTCAAAGGTCAAAGTTCAAAGCAAAGATTTTCCATGAATCAAGAGTCTCCATAGCCGTTGGAGTCATTGACTTACGAACCATAAAATGTCTTCCATTTCTTGTGGGAAACAGAAAAGAAGTCTACGGAGAAAGATAGTTTACTCTTTGTGGACATTCACTCCTCTCTATTCATGGAGATCTGTGATCTAAATGGTGGGAAGCCATCCGTCAGCTTAGACAGAAGGAAGAATGGAACACGTATCTAGTTTTAATTATGGAAAAATGGATTGTAGGAAGATAAGAAAAATAAATATGTCTTTTGATCCAAAAGCATTAGAAAATAATTTAATCTCAAATAAGATTCGGAAATAATGAAATTTCTGAGGATAAGAAAAATATGTCTATTAATCCAAGTGCTTCGGAAGATAATTGAATCTTCAAATGAGATTGGCGATTTCTGAAAAGATGGCCATGATATTATGGATTACAAGGAAGATGAAATTCTTGATGTAGATAATTTCTTTGGATTAAGGAAGAAAAATAAAAAAAAACCCTTAATTTATAAGATCTTGATTCTTGTAAACCAGAATCAAAAATTAAAGATGAATCCTCAATACTCGTTAAAAAACCAGAAGATAAATTATTAGTTCTATCGCCATCATTTTTTTTTTTTTTTTGATTCTTAAGAAATTCATGCTCCGGACATCGACTTAATTTATGAAGAGGAACTCCAAAGAAAGAATGGGGATGAATATCAATTAATGAAGAATGTAAGGAAAATTTCTAGTTCATATATTTGAGAGCTTTGATCCCTCAAGGGATATCTGTAGATCCTACTTTAGTTGAATCAGAAGATGTAATAAACACTAATCCAAAGTTCAAGAAGAGATGAAAAGAGGTGTCTTTCTATTATATTTGTTGTATATTCTTCGCACCAATAATATATAAATTACTATTTATATTATTCGCAAATATATATGGGCCTCCTAACAGCACATACATTCACTATCTCGCTTTAACGGTCAGGAGAACAAATTACATCCAAAAAAGGAAAACCCGCTTGACGTGTTCAAGAACAAAATGATATCTGAAATCTTTCCGATGATCCCATGCGCTCTCATACTTAGGAGAGACACAGCGTCTCCTCGGGTTATTCAATAAATTATTTTCAACATATCTCCCCCCCCCCTCTAGAGGAACGAAGGTTCAACATCTTGAGAGCACATACTTTATGAACAAAAACATATGAATCTATTATTGAAAAATTCACCATAAATTCAAAAATTAACTAAATAATAATCATAATTCAAAATTGATCACAGTTTATCACACACTATAAGGCTCAAATCAAAAGGTTCAAAGCATGACAATATTCATGTATTACACTTTAAAAAGTAAATCAAATATCAATATATGATTGAACAAATTGCTAATAAAAATTATTAGGCTCTAATATAGTTTATATTCACGTGATATAAATCGCCTTGAACAAACATTTCTTACCTGAGTGCCAAATAATTTTATAATTTCAAGATTCTCCCATATTTCTGAATATAATTCGGCCTGGATATCACATTAACCAAATTGTTAAATAACCAAGATACCTACCACATGCAAATTCACGAAATGAACAAAATTCAATTAACAATAAAATGAGACATTGGCAAAAAAGAAAAAATAAATAAACAGTAAAATATAAAGAGATTTCAAACTTATTAAAACAAAATAGGAAGTACACAAGAAAAATTTTTTTAAAAAAATTATAAACATGAAATATATTTCAAAACTTGTTCAATGAACTTCAACAAATAAATCTAATACATGAATCAAATATTTTAAATCTAAACTATATGCACTGTAAAAATAATAATTCTAAATATTAAATATAACAAAAACAGCAATCATATATGCCGTAAAATATTTTAAATCATATATGCCGTATGCCACCGTTGTAAATTATGAAATAAGAATCAATGAAATATATCAAATGTTTACACATATGTACAATTAACCAAAATAATATACTGAAATATAGCCACTAAAAGAAAAATAAAATAAGAATCAATACTTAAGACTTATCATCTTTCAGTTTCTAGTTCTATAGTAATTGTGCTGGTCTTTTGGGTACTGTAGAACCTATCTTCAACCCACATGACCTAACTTTCAAATGTCTACGAGGAAAAGTTGCAATAATTTCCCCCTAATTTTCAAAATTTTTTTGGTAAATATTCATCATTAATTAAAACTATGTCATCTACTTAAAAATCTAACTTTGCCCATATTTTTAGCAGAATAAAAAGAAATGAACGCCAACAAATATTTTTAGCCACCTTTTTCAAAATATTTGCATTAATTTTTCGGGATAGCTAAATTGTTTTATTAGCCACCTCCTTGTGGAGAGGTGGAAATCGCAAGGCAATTTCACTTATGGAATACTGATAATCCTTTTTGAAACTAACAAGTGAGTTGGTGTAAAAGAAAAAAGTTCATTTAGTTCATTATACACATAAGTCAGATATCTGGAATCAAGCACATCTTCAATTTCGATAATAAACGCCTTGAGCTCGTCTCTGGTGAGAGAGGATTTGCCCAAATATTTCCTGAGTACAGTTTTCACATTTCTTTCATAATTTCACATTTCGCACAAGTCTTTCGTAAACTCCTCCCCACTATGGGGATTTCTCAACATTGAACTGCCATTTTATATTATTCGAGGACATATAGCGTACAGCTGCCGGCTTTTTCATCAAAGACCAGATCGTTTTTAAATCCAAATTAGAACGCTTAAAAGTTTTGGCATTATCCGAGTAAATTACAGCTGGTATTCAGAATGATAGCAAAAAGGTCTCGGCAGTCAAATCATTCACAAGTTTGAGATGGACAGTATGTATAACTGCACAGGTTAAAAGCAATATGTAAATTTTGTTTTCTCTATTCTTTACATAAGAGGACACGCAAAATCAATACCCGTAACGTGAAAGGACGATGACTGTTTCACTCTTGGGGGTGGAAGAGGCGTAGTCGATTGCTTTCCTTGCAAGGCATTCAACCTCTTCCAAATATTGCACCTACTTAATGTAGACTTGATAGATTGATGACCTTTAATGATCCAATATTTCTCTCTTATTTGAGTAAGAATTGCGGATGCTCCAGAATGGAACAACTTTCATGGGCATCATAAATAATCATTATTTCGAGGCGATGATTTGATAATAACACAATTGAATACTTGAGGATCGAGACAAAATTTGCATTTTGCTATCTTCTTTTTACCAGGAGTAGCCCCTTCTCTGAAAGAAAATGACCCAGCCTGAATATTTTCGAATAGTTTGGAATGGGATTATTTGTCTTTAGAGTTTGGATTTCTTCGAGAAAATTCTCCTCTTGAATATACTTCAACCAGTAAATATCTGCATCCTCAAGCTTTTCTGCTCTCAATTCTCCGGAATCATGATCTTTTTTACTTTTCCAGGCATTTTTACAAAATTGTTGTATCCATGCTGTCAGTTTTCTAAGTCGTTCCCAGAAACTATAATCTGCAAATTTTAACAAATGCTTCCTTCCTTTCATATTCTTCAAAGTAGTACAATGCTAGAAGATCAGGGTAGTACAATTTTAATCTTCTTTCATTCTGAACTTCTATGGATTTTGAAGGAGGCAACTTGCTTATTGACCATTTTTCTTCAGGCAACGAAAGAAATGGAGGTCCATAAAACAATTTCTTTGAATTCAATAATTCTTCAGCATGGTAACTTCTTGTAATCAAAGCTGTATATATCTTCCCATCATAATGTCTCCAGTCCACACACACAATGGGTGAATATGATTCTGCATTTCCGTAACTCTATTTGCTACAAATTGCTTCCAATTGAGGGCACATTCTTTGATCCAATGAAGAACAGTTGCTTAAGACCAAAGGAACATCCTTCTGATCTCTGGAAAGAGTTTCGTTAAATATTTTTCTAACCTAGATGCAATCAATGCTCAAGTCTAGGCAGGATCAAATTCTTTCAACAATGCCACTCTTTATTTGAATATAATTAATGATTTATGAAATTCAATGTAGGTTATTCTGAACTCTAAAATATGCTTAAGTTTCATAGTAGGCTCGATTGGCATCTCCAAATACGTGAAAATGAACATTAACAAAATTTAACTCCTAGTTTGGAAAATATTATCTAGGAATTTTGAGTTAGGTGTTTCTTTGCACCATTGTTACCAAATTTCTTGTGATTCATCGAAAAATTCTTCATTCCATTCTTTCGTCCATAATTCTTGTAAAAGACATTTGATGCTTACGACAAAAATATGAGCAGCCGATTTGAGAACTGCTCTTTTGGTACAGGGAGATTTCCTTGAAATGTGTGACTGAAAGTATTGTAATTAAAGTCCAAAATCGTGACTATCATTGTATCAAATCAATCCAAGAACGTTTGAATTTGACCATGAGAATTTTTTTTTTCAAAACAAGGCTGCTGTATTGTTTTCTTATTTTTACATCAATTCGGGGGAATCCGTTTCAAATTTTCTCAACTTAAATCCGTCTTCTTTCATGACCTTTACAACTTCTGATGATAATTTATAGGCTTCTTCCATAAAGTACGACCCATTAAATAAGTCGTCGAAGTAAAAAGAATTATTCAACATGTCACAAGTCTTTAAAGTACAAAAATCGCATATAATCCCGAACACTCTTATCGATTTTTATTTGTAGAGATCTCTTTTCACTATCAGCAGAGAATGCAGTCTTATGACTTAAGGATTAACTCTGATACAGAATATAATAACGAGAGACTTTGATGTAGACCAGGGGTCAGAAAAGTGGTCGATATTGACCGCTGGGGGGGGGTCTATCACTGATTGCGAATTCAGTAAAATTGCGTATCGATGAAATGAGTGAAGATGTGGAAGATATTGTGGTTCCTGAACTAAGAATTGCAAGGTTTCTATCAAACTTGAAGCAATTTTAGGATGTTCTCTTTTTATCGCTGAAGTAAGATACTTTAGAAAAATAAAATGTCAGATTATTGACGAATTTTTATTTTCTAAATATCTTGAAACTGACACAAAAGGGACAACAGTATATCAGTGCTTAAAAGAATACTTGAAAAAGCACGAAATTTCAATAAATAATATAACTGCAGTAGCTACTGATGGGGTGCCTGCTACGGTAAGTGGCTACCGAGGTTTTGCAACTTTACTTAAGGAAAATGTACCTGTGTGTGTGGTATACGTGCCATTCATTGTGTCTTACATTTAAAATACCTTTTAGCAAACTATCTCAGTAACGAGTTTCAAAATGCATTACAGTTGAGCATTAAATCAATTAATCAGAGCACAACCTCTCAAATCTCGAATGTTTACTTACGAGGAAAAGGATGAACTATGAAACCAATTATTATTACACACCAAAATACAATGGTTGTCAAGAGCTGCATGTTTACAGACTTGTTGAATTGTTTGAAACAATTGCAAAATTTCTTGCAGATATTAATCAAGCCTTAAGTAACGAATTGTAATATACGAGGCATGTTTTTTAAGTAAGTACCGTTTTGAAATTAAAAAAAGACGTGCAAAGATATCGCAATAATTTTATTTTTACACGAAAGCCTGTACCTTAATCTACTTTTCTACATAATTTCCGTGAATATTGAGGCACTTGTCATAACGTGGCACCAGTTTTTGAATACCCTCCTCATAAAATTCTGCCGCCTGACTTGTTAACCACTGTATCACAAATGTTTTGACTTCGTTATCGTCTTGAAGACGCTGACCGCCCAGGTGTTTCTTCAAGTGCAGGAACAAATGGTAGTCGCTGGGCGCGCCAGATCAGAGCTGTATGGAGGATGATCTAGAGTTTCCCATTTAAAAGATTTGATGAGATCTTTGGTCCAATTAGCCACATGTGGACGGGCATTGTCATGCAGCAAAACGATACCCTTACTCAACTTGCCACGTCTTTTGTTCTGGATTGCACGACGCAGATTGTTCAATGTCTCACAATAAGACGCTGCATTGATTGTCTCATTACGAGGCAGAAACTCCACTAGCAATACTCCTTTTCTGTCCCAAAAAACTGTGCACATGATTTTCCGGGCAGAAATTGTTTGCTTAAACTTCACTCTTTTGGGTGATGATGAATGTTGCCATTCCATGGATTGTTGTTTCGATTCTGGTGTGACGTAGGCCACCCATGTTTCGTGACCAGTAACAATTTCGTCTAAAAAATCTTCACCTTCATTGCGGTACCGCTCAAGGAAAGTCAATGCACTGCCTAAACGTTGGGTTTTGTGCAAATCCGTCAACATTTTTGGAACCCAACGTGAACACAATTTCCGGTAATTCAAGTTCTCGGTCACAATGCAATACAAAACACTACGAGAACATTGAGGAAAGCAGTCGGATAATGATGAAATTGTAAAGCGTCTGTTTTCTCTCAACTTTTCGTCCACTTTCTGCACCAAATCTTCATTAACGACCGAAGGACGCCCACTCCGTTCTTCATCATGCACATTTATGCGGCCATCTTTAAATGCTCTCACCCATTTCCTTACCATTCCATCACTCATAATGTTTTGTCCGTAAACTTCACAGATCTCACGATGAATATCGATCGGTTTTACGCCTTTAGCACTAAGAAATCATATAACAGCCCGTACTTCACAATCAGCGGGACTCACGATTGTCGGAGGCATCTTAAGCACTCAGTAAACAACGTATACAATGAAGAATCAGACTGTAATGGCTTCAATGCGTAGACAAGAGATGTAGGTAACCAGCGAGCATGCGCGGAACGCCGACCGGAGCTCTGCGGCGGCGGAATCGCAAAACGGTACTTACTAAAAAAACATGCCTCGTATATATATAATATATATTGGATTTCCCAATTCAGCCTACCAGGAATTATAGATTTTATTTTTATAGATTTTATCGCTGAATTTTTTTGCATCTTTTAATCATGAACTTTTTTGCAATTTGGATTTCCTAATTCAGCCTACCAAGTCGCAAAGGGGGAAGGTTGGTACCATTAAACTAGTTTAACCCCGCTTAATCGGTCCTCAGCCCGATATTGCTTTTTGACTTGCTGGGTTCCATATTTTCTTTTATTTTTCTTTCATTGTTACATTTCTTTCTGGTTTTTTGTCTTTTTAATTATTTTAAATTATTCTTTCTTAAATTTTCAGTATATATATATATATATATATATATATATATATATATATATATATATATATATATACGAGGGTTATTCAATATTTAAACAAACATTTTTACTGAAGGAAACCCCCTTAACACAGGAAATTGAAACTTTTGTGAGTGTTAGTTGGAATTCTATCGGATACATAAAGAATTCGCCAGTAGTTGCATGAACAGAGCGAATTCTTAC
>BMAW01120236.1:0-23442 GCA_019974015.1 Nephila pilipes
TGTATTATGGGTATTATATTGTTCATTTAAGTGAAAGTAAAGATTTACTGAACTGATACTGACTGGTTATCCGAGTGGTTATCCTTTGAGTTGTTTATAATGATCCTATTAATTAGAACACAATTTTCTTGTATGTGACGGATTTTAATAAGTTTGTCAAATTTTATAAATCTATTTAAATTTTGTTGATTATACCTTTATGAGTTATTTTATCATATCTTCAATATTTAAACTGTATAAAAAGAATTTTTTTAATCCTTTATACGCTCAAAAATATTTTTTCTTTTTTTAAATTACAGTTATATTATTTATGTTACTAATTACAATTGTATTACTTACTAATGGTATTTTGTAATATGAATAATAGTAATTTTTCTAATTTAGCAGCAAATGTGTTAAATCCATTTGTTACTGTAAGAAATTCAATGGAAATTTTATGAAATTTAGGTATTAAAGAAATGTGAGGAAATTTAAAATTATTTTTTTTAAAATTTTCAGTTCTTTAATAGATTTCTTTTTTAAATTTCCAGTTCTTTAGTTGTTACTAATTTGTTGTTCATTAAACTTTATTTTAGGAAAAGTATTATTGACTTGAAAATGTTTTAATATTTTCTTGTAGAAATAGTTAGAAATAATAGCATAGTTTCCTCGTTCTTTATCTGCATAATATAATGGCGAGATTTTTTTTTATGAATCCTTAATTAACTGTGTTTAATATCTTCAAATGCATCACTATGTATATGCACTCACTACTCACTTACTCAAGCACACAAGCACATGCACACACACACACACACACACACACACACACACACACACACACACACACACACACACACACACACACACACACACACACACACACACACACACACACACACACACTCACACGCACGCATCGCACGCACACACACACACACACATATATATGTATTAGGTGTAGGAAAACATGTGATATATAGTTTAACACAAATTTAGAAATCTTTAGCAAGTGTTATTATTAAGCCTTTTACAAGTCTTACGTCACTTACTGTTATAGATGTTTAATTTTAATTTAATATTTCAAAATTATTATTATGGTCTAATACTTGTGAATATTTAGTCTTATTATTCTTTCACAAATTATTACTTGAAGTTAAATTAGTGTTATAAAGTTACTGATATATTTACTGTACCAGAAAATCCTTGTCTTATGATCCCCATTAGCTTAACAAATTCAACCAAAGAGACTAAATCTATTCCAGTTAAGTTATGACCTAAATCACAGTTGTAAGTAATTACAACATTACTTTTACCATATACCTCATTTACAACGAATCTATGTAACATATGATTCAATTCATAGTTGCAATTATTTCCCTCATTACCTTTACCGATCACTTATATTCTAAATTCTCCTAAACCTATCATATATTAAGCAACTATAATCGTACAAAATTATAATTCAAGCAGGGATAATTCAGTCTTAAATAGTAAAAGCTTAAGTAAAGAACGAAATATATAATCAAAATTTAGAAAATCTAAAAAATGCTGCAAGCACCAGCTTTCAAATTCTCTTTTCTATCACGATTACTGCATCAAATTTTCAAAGTCTTAAAAAAACAAAACATCTAAAATACCTAAATAACTTACAACTAAATCTAATCACAATTTCTGAAATGAAAAATGATCTAATATCAATATTAATACCTAATTATTCTAAAACCACTAAGAAATACTAAATAACTCCCAAACATAAAATAGCAAAAAACATACTCTAATCTACTATTAAATACAAAATAAATGGTAATAATATAGTATACACATCATAATAGTATAGCCTCTAGGTCTTAATTTTTAATTAATGAGATTACTTTCCAATATGTTTTTAAGAGAACCAAAAATCAAAATAAAATTTATTGTATATGAATACTATCTCTAAGAAAGGAAAAAACGTGGGCCAAAGTATATATATATATATATATATATATATATATATATATTGATGTAATACTCACTCACATTTAATACATCTTTTATTTTGAATATAAAAAAGTGTTCAATATTGTTAATCATAAATCAAAGGTTTTATTATTTATCCTAAAAACAGTGTAAAAAACGAAGAATTATCATTTTCTGTATTTTCTAGTTTATAATACAGCACTTGATGTATTTCTTAAATTTGCTACCTCAATTCCTAATGTATATAATTGAAATCTTTCAGCATTGTGTTGGGATAAAAACTGTTCTTTTATTTAGTTTAACTATACATTCATTTTTACAGATTTTCAAGATAATCAGCTGTGTGAAATTCTTATTAAAATTCCTTGAATACTAAAGAAATTCATAATAGTCCAGTTTAAAAAAAAAGTATTATTTTGTTCAGACTTACTTCTTTGTTATCAGTTTATAGAAAACCTTTCACTTATTTTTTTAATGTACCGAAGATGAAAATTACCTGAAAAGTTATATTGAATAAGTTATACTGTTAAATAGGGCAAACTGAAAATTAGTGAATAAGAATATTTTTTTTGTGTATTTATAAGTTCTATCGAATTTTAGAGATATAAGAGTTTTTCATCTTATTAAAATTAGAATTTTTGATTCATTAATTATTAAATAATAAACAGTTTTTTAGAGTGAATCTGAAATTAAGATCTCTCAAATCTCTAAGTATTTCGTACAAAAACTATTTTTTAATTGCTACATGTAACATGTGCAGTACTTCACATACTAATTAAAATAGAAAAGCATATTTTTCAGTATTTCTTGTTCCTCTCTGACTTATTTTGTTATCATATAAATGGTTCAGTTACTTCTTTTTGCTGCTATATGTTTTAGTTAAAGCCACTTAAAATTGACATCAAAGCAAACTTTAATTTTGATGTATTATTAAACTTCTGAAGCGAATAAAAATGTGTAGATTTTAATTCATCTTTCCAATATCTTTGGCAAACAAAGTATCTTTTAAGTGACATTAGCCACTGAAAGAGTGTTTGCAAGTGAATTAATATTAAGTGAATTAATATTAAAGTGAATTAATATCAAATATATAAGATTTATTACTAATCAAAGATGAAAACATACACACATATATGAATTAAATACCAAATAATGAAACATAAATTAAGTTAAATAAAATGAGTTTTCAATTGCGTATTTTCCATTTTATCACACACACACACACACTCTCTCACACACATGCATATATGCATTAAATTAAAATATGCATTTTCTATTTTAAAAACATCAATTATCGAATTAAAATGAAATTGAAAAGAAGAGATAATGATTCCTATCTTGAATAAATATTATTCAACTATTCTAACAAATATTTAATTCAAATATTTTTTTTGATAATTAAGTTTGAATGTGTAATGTCCTTTGCTCACAATAACTGTTCTGTAGTTTTAGCTATTATTGCATTCTGCCTGGAGAGACTACCATGAGTTTCATATTTACAGTTTTCTCGTGAATTTTAAAATCAAGTTGAATTCAAAGAATAATATTAAGAGAAGAGATTGAGATTCCTTACATCCTTGTTGAAGATAAACAAAATTTTTATAAAATGTGTGAATCGAGAAAAAGTCTTATAGTTATATTTTAGCTGAAACCTGTCTTCAATGCTTTTATAATTTAAGAATCGAAAAATATAAATTAAAAGCTTAACTTATGAAGTTATATTTTTATATGTATAAAATTCAACTTTAATTTAAACAGTTTGATTGTTTACATTTACGTGTCTTCTCGACATTAACATATTAATTTAAATCAAATTCGTAAAAATTCAGTGACTAAAATGAGATAACTTTTTTTTTTCCAAAAAAAAAAAAAACCTTTTAAAATCAACAAAATATTGGTAACTTTTTTTTTACAAATGGAGCTTAGTTTCAATATAACAAAAGGAAATTCTCTTTTTTGGCTCATGCGAAGATTCATTTCTATACAATGTAAAAGAGCCAATTTCTTAAATACTATAAAAAAAGGCTTACATTTTACATTAAAAAAAGACTATGCAAGATAAATGCAAGGTTTTGTTTAAAAACTTTGTCATATTAATCAAAAAAGTAACATATAATTTGCATTTATATTCTTCTTTATTTTTCTATGATAAAATTATATATTTTTTTCTTAAAAATGTAAATTGATAAGTGTTTTTGGTAAATTTATAAACATCTTCGCTATGATTTTCATATAAAATCAGAATAGGATACAGCTACACAAAAAACAAACATCTTTTCTCATGCTAAATTTATAAATAGATTCTGAAAAAGAATCGAGCAATTTTTATAAAAGCAGAATATCATTTATTGCAGAAATAATGTTAAATAACTGAAACATATACGTTTTTTTGAAAGAGCAAATGAATTTTTCGAACATGTAAATTATTATTGTGAATGGGTATATTTCTCATGAGTAGTACAAATGTATTGATTTATAAGAAAATAAAGAATAATGAAGAGTTTTTCATCTCATAAGGGATTATAGAACTTTTATTTTAAAAGTAGACTATTTTTAAGAATTTAGAGCTTCTTATCCCCATCATTAAAAATACAATGAAAAGCAAAGAAGTAAAATATTTGGGGATGGTAATAACAAACTTAAGAAAATAACATGCTTAGGGGAAACCTATATTTCCATGAAAGCCTTAGTTATTCACCAGAATAAAAACACGTGGTATTATGTTTCGTTTTTCAGAAGTGGATTAAAGCAATCGAGTTGTGTTTTTGAGAAATTCTGTGTCAAATATTATCTCAGAAAAATCCCCTTTTTAACATCTCTAACTCTGAATCAGGTATTTGGTTGGAAATAGATATGTCATTGGCTAAATAGAAAAGGGGCTAAAACCATCAGCAGGTAATAAACTAAAAAACATCCAGTTCTAGATTACTAGTGGCAACACTCTAATAAGTCATTTTTCTGATTCATTCAGTTAGAAGACGTTGGGGAGTTGCATAAAATTCTTCATACAGATCATTTTGTTGTTCCTGGAAGAAATGTATCCTTAGGTGATATGTACCCCCATCCTTACTACGGTACATGCTGTGGGCGTGTAAAGATGATTTGATATTTGTATTTTAATCATCTATATAGGCGGAGAAAAGCTGCTGAAATGAACACAAGACATTACTTCCGGTAGTGCCGAAAGCAAATTGTATTCAGTTCTCGTGTTAGTGAGATTTCGCTGCAAAGTAAAGATGGTCAAGATTTTAATTCGTAGATTTTAAGAATCTTACAAAATTTCGCAAAGCTTATTTGAATTAAAACGAACAATTTTAACCAAGTAATAATTCTTAGTACATAAGTATTTTTGACTATTGCAAGAGTATGTTATGTTCTCATGTTAAGATTGAGAGAAAGCAAAGAAATTAATATTTATGGTAAAATGGATTTTTAACGATGTAACAGTGTCATGACTTCGGAGGATGCGGCATTTGTAGGATTTAACTCAGCTCAAAATATAGAGCTGATATCCACAATTCAAAATATGATAATGTACTAAAAATGTCGAAAATTTGTTTGGTATGATAGAAGATGAAACTTACCATCAAAAGGTATATGTAGTCAATTTCGAGATATGAGTATTGCCTTCATGACCATAACTTTGCTATTTGTCATCCGGTTTTTCCAATTCTTATTGCACCTGAAAGTTATGTGTCCTCTATGTAATGCACTATTCATTTTTTTGACACAATAACCATTCCTTTACACACACGTGGACTACCTTATGAGTAGTAGAGTAAGTCCGTCGAAGAAAAATTCCAGTGATTGTTGCAACTGGGTGTAGAGTTATTGCATAGGTGCCACATAGCGCTGTGAGTTTATCATGGGTCCCGTTCCAAGCAATCATTAAGCATTATACTTAAAAAACTCCTAAAATGGTCATCTTGCCTTTTGCTGCAGATTGAACTACCTTGAATTTCTTGAAACGTTGTGACATTCTATCGTGGTACTGCAACAGCGTTTCTTTGTGATACCCTAGCACTTCGATTACGATTAAGTGTTCTTTCTTGAGAAATGTTCAGATCTGTACCTATCTGTCACTGTTTAACTCGAAAATTGTACTGCGAGCCATTTTGTAGACATGATTTTCGTGCTCGTTGTCTGATCATGGTAGTGACGTCAACAGTTTTCATTCGGCGATGAATTTGAATACGCTCCCTGAAACTTAATGAAGGCTCGCTTTTTCAACCTCATCTCCGTATGAATTGCTTTCCTCTTCAGTATTCAATGCATCATCAATACCTGGAATCAGAAAATAATTGCATTACATAGAGGATACTTATAGCTTTTCTTTCAGGTACATCAAGAATTTTAAAAATTGAGTGCAAAATAAAAATTCTTTTCTATCAAGTCTCGTAGTACATTTCAAAGCTAAGCAAAAGAGAATTGGGTTGCTGGATGGCCATAATTTAATCTGATAAAAAGTCCATGGAATTTCATTGAAAAATGGTAGAAAATGTGCCTCTCACTCCATAATATTTATAGTAATTTTAAAGAGATTTTCAATATAGTGATATTTTAAGCCGATTTGACTATTTAGCAGAAGAAGAAAATAAATTTTATAAAGTACAATAAATTATTATACTATCATACCTGAGTTTTTGTTCTATATTTTCAGTTTCAAATTCATGCTCAAAAACACTTGTTTCACAATTTTTGGAAAATAGTGTTCTAGCCATTTGCATTTTTAGGGTTTTCTTTTAAACAACCTTTAAAAATACACGTTCTTTCGATGCTAACATAGATCTATCTAAAAGGGCAATTTTTCTGTTTGGTTGTTTTTATATTCTAGTTTGCTTCGTCAAAAATGAAATTATGTCTTAATAAAATCTTTTTAACAAAATTGAATATTTTTATAATTTTTTTTGATTATGCGCAATAGAAGTGAGAAGTTTCGAATCCGTTCCTTTTATAACTTTATTTTTCGTAGCTTTAATTATACTTATTAGATATTCCCGTATTATGCTTTCTAACGCTGTTTTATACTTTTTTGTTTTAGACTAAAATTCTAAACCTCTCTTGCGAAATAAAAAAAAATGGAATTTTCATTTTTTAATGTAATTGTTTTGCTTATATTCTAGAGAGAAAGTCAATGAATTTTTTAAATAATGTGTATGATACAGGTATTAGTTTCTGCAAGGAAAATGAATATAGCTTAAGTACATTCTTTTTCACCTTAATTTAGATAGGATATTTATTGGCTCATTTTACCAACTACACATTTCACACACAAAATTAAAAAAAGATATGAGTATTCGTAAACACATTCTCTTAAATAAAAATTGCCCTATAAGGGTTTCGCAATAAAATGTATGTTTAGTCCAGCCTTCTTTAGTTTTGTGTCTCGGGGGATCAACTAAAAGACATCTTTGATTCATCTAACCCATTTAGTGCAACTTCTAGACAAGTCTTTATCATCACCGTAAGGACTTAGGGTGCAGAACGTATTTTGAGTTCTTAAGCGAAGAAGAGAAGAGGACATTTCAATTCTTCACGATCCTGGAGAAAGGGAAATTAAAGTCCTGGTTTCTCTTCGTCGGCTCCTTGTTGAGTCCCTAGGGAAAAAAGAGTCAGAAAAAGACAATGCAATTTAGGCAGTAACAATTTTTTTGGATGGAAGCAAGAGCTTTCATTAAGACTAATTACTTCCTTCATATGATGAATGTATCAAAGTCTTTTCATTATATTCGTAAAATATAAAGATTTTTAAGTGTTTCAATGTTATATTTAAATTACCGTGGAGAATGTTTATATCACACAAACGGTTCAAAAAGCATAAAAGTAGAAATTGCTTAATTTAGAAAGAAGAATTTTCGAGAAATTTTAATCAGGTTTTTTTAGTCATGATTAAAACTTATAAATTTGTCTTGAAGTGATAGCCAGTAATTTAATTCTTGGTTTTCGTAGGTACATTTCCTGCCGGTTGTTTTTATGACTAAAGTCATTTGTATGGACGAGTAAATTAAAGTATTGTTACTTAAGTTTCCTATTGTATTATAACATTTTCGCATCTATTATGCATTTACACATGTGCATTTTACATTTCACCGTATAGCATGAATGATATGTTCCATTTATCTTATTATCAAAGTGAGATTTTATAAGATCCTACAAATTTTATAAACCCGTCATTATATAAGCTATTTAATGCAGTTATTCAACTCTTCTTCTGACTATTTGAATAATTTTGAATGCATAATGGAAATTGAGAAATACTGTAAAATTTGTTTACTTGATTTTGATATTAGAAGACTTATTATATAAAGTAAAATTCATATTAATCTCGATAAGAATAAGTCTCGACCAAATTTGATCAATATACAAATAATTTTTTTCTCATTTTGTATGTTCAAAATATCTCTTGTTTCCAAAGGAGCACTTATGAATTATTAAAAAAAATATTTTAGTACCCAAAAGGTATTTTCATTCTATCTTAGATGTATATTAATAAAAATTAGGGGAATACATGGTTTTAATGGAAATATGCAATACTTACCCGATAACTAGAATGAAATAAAGCAACCATAATTTAAAATGTAGCAAAAAATAGAAGATTTTGTATGCAAATAAGCATTCATGACGTCATAACAAAGAAAAGGATAAAAATGCAGAAATTGTGATTTCTTTTTTTTTTCGCTGTCTCGCCTGTGAAATTCAATCATTCAGCTTTCAGACTGAAAAAAAGGTGGCTCGTGAAAACGTCACAACAACGTGATTATCAGGTATTCAAGACTTGGCGTATTACAGGCAGACTTGAATGTGTACGAGCTCAAAGAAATGTAGCAGACGCTATTGGAGGGGCAAGTAGTATCATTTCAAGGCTGTGGGAATTGATTCCAAGAAAGATGAATGTTGCTTGTCATATTTATCAGAAAATATATTTATCATCTGGTAGACATAGCGAATTATAGTTACATAACGTTAAAAATTACTTAATTATGCTCCAGCACTTCATTTAAGTTAAAACTTTCAGTTAATTATAATTTTAACCTTAATTATTATGTCAAAGAGAGAAAAATATTTCAGGGGGAAATGTTTTCCTTTTTCGCATACTTATTTTTTTCATTCTTAGTCCGTTAGATCCAGAAGTAAATCTCATTATAGAAAAGGTGGAAGAGGAAAGTAAAAAGAAGATAAAGTTTAATAAAATGTTTTGGTAATCCTTTTGCAACATCTGTGCAGTGTTACGTGCAGTTTGGGTTCCTTATATTTAAAGGATTCGAATTAACGTTTTCTGCGTTCTGCCAAAGTTTAGAAAGACGTTTCTTTCAGAAGCATACTCGCAAAATGAAATATTTTGCGGAAAAAATTCTAAAGTTCTTTCACAAAAGACCTGAAAGGAAGAACACCATCAACAAAGTTAAAAATCTTTTGTGGAAAGTATTGAACGCTTGTGGAAAAAAAATAGCCTTAAACTACTTAAGCCATCTTTTTGTGTCAATAATACTTCAGATTTGACTTCACACGTTCTAGAAATATCGATAATTGTTTTAAGCAATATATCTCATTGTGCTTTTGCAAAACAGGCAGATCGTCATACAAATAATGAAATATGAACATTTATATTAAGAAAACTGTTCAAGATATTTGTTCATAACATACTAAATTTAAGATAAAACTCATTTTATATTACCTTACTGTAATGATAAAATATTAAATAAAGGTCGATTTCCGATTTTTTCGCTAATATAACATCAAGGTAAGAATTTAGAATATATATTTCATTGTTGTAAGAAATATTTTTGCGATATATTTCTCATCAAAGGAATTTGCGGTTGCTCTCCTCGAAACATCTGTAACCTTCTCACCATGCCATGAGGCGGCACGTTAGAACAATCTATTTTTGCATGCGCGCATATAGGCAAATGGCGAATGCGTGCCCACATTATGGAACCTGGTGTTTTACTCGTGCAGCCTTCAATAACACATAATAAAAGAGGAAAAGGAGTATTTAGCTTGGTGATCCAATGACTGCACTCTGCCTGCTATACAACGTGAATTATCTCTTGGACTTGTTTGGATTTCCTTCACTCCGTCGACGACCAGGAATTGCTGAGTTCTTCCTGTGTGAATAGAAGTCATCTCGAATTACAGTAGATTAATCGTTCTCGCTATGAAACTAACCAGAGTTCTTTGTGATTATTTTCTAGATGGTCGAATCTTACTTGCATTGATCTCTACGAAGGTTACTAAACATTTCTTCATTTTCACTGTGTTCCATACTAGCATCATAACTTCCTGATACGAGTTGTATCCCCTCATTTATCTATTAGTTATTATTTTTACAAATTTTGGAACTACCTTCATTTCTCTTTGAATGAGGGACATTCTTATGCACAAAATTATACCGTATGACAAATAAATGTAGGTGTTTATCATATATAAAATATTAAATTGTCCTGGATCATTTGCAATTACGGATCTGAGTCATTTGAAATGAGGTATGTGCTTGAGCATCTAATTAATCCTTCTGGATGTTGTATTTAAAATAAGCTAAAGAGGATTTTTAAATAAAAAAAAGAACAAAATAAATTTGTTCCATGAAACAAAACAGATATTGAAAAATATTTATGGTTTTTATTGGCATTATTTTAAAATTTTTGAAATTTGTTGAGAAATTTTACAAGCCGCAAGGAAACAGGATTTAATCATGAAATGAAAATTAGGATTATCACACACGGACTTCATCTAAATAGGTTTCGCTTCAAGTCCTCGTAATTTTGAACCTCGATCAAATGACGAGGACGACACCTGTACTGACTCTGACCTCTCCCAACTTCCACGCCACGTCAACGGGAGGACTTTGGACCCAACAAATTTAACGTGCATCAACCCCTGTTACACAACAGGTCTTTAATGACATCAGGGCTCGAACCCATGACTCGACGAAAACCACCGGGCGCGAATCCGCGAAAATAGTCACTCAGCTACCGCAGCCACAAAAATGTTTTGGAAACATTAATTAACTTTTTATGAGAAATGTAAGAGTGTTTATGTGTTATGAAGTAATGCAAAGATAAAAAGGGATAAACAAAAACTTTTTAATCTTACTTTTAACAGAAAATATTAGCTCCTAATTTTTTTTTAAAGAAAAAGAAACGAAATAAGAAAATTACATGTTTTTGAGCTTGCAGTCATTAAATCTGGACAAACTTTGAGTAACCATGAAAGGATCTGGAACGGTTTGCTTAAATTCTGTTTACTTGGATTATATAATTGGCCTTATTTTTATGTTGTGTCTCTATTAGGTTTAAGCATTTTCATTCTCTTACATTTATTGAACTTTTTTAAATATGATTTATATCTCCGATAAATGTACTTTTCGTGTTATCTGTTATAATCTAAATTGAATTTAATAGCAAAATTAATTTTTACAACATTCCTTTTTTTGTGTGTGTGTTTTTACAATTAAACGAATCGATCGGTCTAATTTTCATTTATTCTATCTTCGCAAATTATTAGATTATACGTCTATATTTATTTATTAATTAATAAGAGACAAAAATTTCATTCCTAAGGTACTTTAATGAATTTATGTTATGTTTATAGAACTCTATCAAATACATATACTTTATTATCTGATACAACTTTAACCAAATTTATATTTTTATAAAGTATATCCTGTATTGAATGTATTGTCTAGTTTCTCATTAAACAGAAATAAAATTTAATTAAAAATATTTTAACTTTTTCTTGTCCTTCAATGATTATACTAGGGAAAAGGCTTGTAGCAATGATTTAGGATATTTATTTAAGAGATATATTTTAAAATTTTTGCCTTTGTATCAGAAAATCCTTCAGATGCTGCGAAATCTACTTCCACCTTGCAGACAGACTGAAAAATGTCAGGCGTCATAAAATAAATCCACGTTCGAAGATGAAATAGAATTTGTAATATTCTTTTTCCTTCAGGAATATAGATTACATATGCTTTTTCGAAATGCAATGTGCTTTAAACAAAAATAAAAAGAAGTTTTTTTATGTTCTTATCAATAATATATTTATTCGATATCGCATCTATTTTTAATCAAAGAATCACACAAGCATTTCAATAAGGTTGATGTCTTTGGCATAGTAATAATCTTTATTTATATTTAATTTCAAATTTAATAAGCCAATGCTTGCTTATATAGTATTAGTATACTAATTCTAAATTTCTTGGAAAATATTTATTTTCCGAATACTGCAATAATGCAAGTTACTTCACCACAATAATGAAAAAATTCGCATATAATGAAAAATTTAGTTTCATTTGGAAATTTTAAAAATTAATTTTTAAAGTTTATTCTGAATGGTTATTGAAAAATATTTCAGTAATTCCTATTAATAAAATCAAAGCTTAATTTATGTATGAAAAGAGTGTTTGTTTCTTCCATATTCCCTTTGATTCATATAGCTAACTGGGAAGTTTTACTATTTACGAACTAAAAGAAATCTGTCGCCTTTGGAATTATGCATTTTATTAATGAATTAGCCGAGGAAAAAAAATTCTGCTTTATAAATAATTTTTCATAAGTCACTGAAAAACTCCCTTATAGGTTCTTTTGTCAGAGTGTTTTGTTGTAAATTATGTTTTTTACTCCTTTTTTAGGTAAACTCTTTGATTTCCTAAAAATCTAAACATGTTTTATACCATTCCTTTTAAAAGATTTTTTATTAGATTTGTAATACTTATAATTTTATCGTTATTACTAGAAATTTAGGATAGATAATTTGAGAGAGTTATTTGGAATTTGGTGTGCCTTTTTACGCCTTATAAAATTTTTTCTTATATTCATAAAATTGACAATTTTCTGCATTGTTTTACTTAGAAATTTAAGAAAAAAATGTTAATAAAATATAAGGAATTTTCCGTACTTTATACGTCTTATAAGAGTATGCTTAATTAAAAAAACATTTTTGTTTAATCCATGCAAGCTTTAATTAGGAAAAAAAAAAAAAAAAACGCTTAATACAACCCAGTAGAAAAATGTTTATTGCGTTTACCGACTCTTTAAAAGCACGTCTTTTGGGATCAACAGGCATGTGTATCTCTTGTTTAATACAAGTCATTCTTTTTTTTCATTTTAAAAGATCTGTTTTTATAAATATCTTCAAAGAAGTAATTTCACTTGATATTTTTTAAAAGAAATTTCTTTTCCTTTAGGGTATAAGGTAGAACGATGGAAAATTTCGATTAATAATAATCCCAACCAAAGAAAATGTTACCGTATGGGCTTCATTTCATTGGCTTTCAGCTGGGAAAAAAATTCCACTGAGAAGAATGTAAATAGAAATAGTGATGATATTCAACAGATAAACCATTTCTTATATACAATGAAGATTTTTCTTTAGAATTTAAGGAAAGAATGATTTGAGTGAGGAAGAATCAGTCTCAGTTTATTAATTGTAAGTATAAATACTTTGAAGTGTTTTAAAACATGATGTTTATACTACAATGAAAAATATTATTTTATATTACTTTTTAAGTCAAGAATTTCTTAACTAAAAATTTGTAAAAAACATGTTTTTATTCCTTTTATATGTATGTATTACGTTTTTACTAATTTTATAATTCAACTTACAAATTGACGAAAATTACTTAACAAAGAAAATTCTGATCAATTCAGAAAAAGAAATGGGATTTTATTACAATTAAGTATGCCATGTTATTTGTGATATTAAACTTGACTTAAGTCCGGACATATAACAATGGTGAATAATTTGATACGTGTAATTTTTTTTTTATGTTACTGATATATTCATCCGTATTTATGCAAATTTAAGCTAATCAAAGTTGTCTAAGTGTTTGATAGGCCTTGTTTGAAGACAGCATTGCAAAAGGAAGTTGGTAATTGTCATCATATTCTGCATTTTATTAAACGGATCCAAACATATTTGACTCTAGTAGAATATTTTTTTTTTGACGAGCAGTGCTAAGATTCCAGACAAATTTGGTTACCGAAGAAATCATTGAAAAAATTCCTCACTTATCGACGAAAAGAAATCCAGTGTGCTAAAAGTAGCAGAAGGCATAGGTGTGTCGACAGGAATAGTAATCAGTATTCTACATGAAAAGTTATCGGCCATATGGGGGCGGCTTTCTACTTCGAAATTGTTTTGGAACAATTTTAATGATGTCATCACCGTCTATGGGACCTGTATATATATGGGTGAGATCATCACTATATATGGGACCTGTAATCATCACTATACACCTGAAACCAACCAGTGGTGAATCTCTACTAAATAGGCAAAAGAGGTCAGATCGACAGGAAAATTAAGGTTACGACTTTTCGGGATGCGAAGGGCGTCATAGTTCTGGACTTCTAAGAAAAAGGAAAAAATATCTATGTACAAAACACAACAATAAATTACCCATTCTTAATGGATTACTTTTTGAACTATCCCTGTAACAAGACTCTAACAGTCAGAATTAAATATGTGCAAAAGAAACCTTTTGTACAAACTATTATCTAAGGAAATATAGTGAAAATAAGCCTGTTTTTGAAGGAATCAATACACATTGATTGAATTGTTGTTTATTAACGTCGTTTTTAAACGTCGTTAAACATGAGGGCCAATAGAAACATACCGTATTATTTTTTATCTAGGTTAAGTGACGAAGATAATAGGGAGCTGTCACCCTTCTCTTCAAATTTTCACATCATGCCAGAGGGAGGACTTAGAGCCCCGGCAGATTTAGGGTGTATCAGTCCTGCAACACGACAAATCTTTTGATGATATTAGAATGTTCGAACTCACAATTCGACGGATGCAATGTTGGCCGCGGGCTTACTACCATGATTGCTTAGCTAACACGACAATGAAATCAGAACATAATCAACAAAAACGAACGAAATAAGGTGGTAGTTTTAGCTAATGTTTAACTTGTACCTAAAACTGAATTTAGATTAGATATATTTCAAATTTAATTCGGTATCAGCTACAGTTTAATCACAAAATTTAATTTAATAATATATCCTACTAATTCAATCACTTTTTAAAATTTTTCTTCTCAACTGGCTCTGAAAGGTAATTTACATTCAGAAAAATTGAAAATAGTGCACCAAGAAGGGAGCTTTGGATTGAAATGAAATTTAATGCACTTAATGAAACAGATGAGTGACTCAATTGATCCTAAAATCAAGGAAATGAAACAAATGCAGTATATACTATTAGGCAAATACAGAGTAACTTCAATGCACTTAGGATTGCCTCCTGCTGTAATACATTTTGAAACATAATCCTCCTGCATTGAGTTGTTTGGACGTTGGATGTTGTCCGGAGGCAGACGAGCCCACAAATAAAGAACAGCCACCTCCAAATTATGTACAGAATGACATGGCGGTATCTAGCATTTCGGCTGGTCCCGCAAATTCTCGACAGGGAACAAATCAGGGGAGCGGGATGACCATAGGAGAGTCTGAATATGACATAGAATATCTTGAGTTACTTCAGCTGCATGCAGAAGAGCATTTTCTTGCTGAAAAATTGTCCCTAGAAGACCATTTAGGAAAGGTTTCACGTGGTGTTGAATGCTCTCAACATAACACTGGCCCATTAAGGTTCCACGTATCACAAACAAAGGTGGCCCGGCTATCATAGGCTGTGGCCTCCAGACTATTACGCGTGAATGCAGGTAGTGGGTCACGCGACAACGTGGGTGAAATCGTATCGTTCTCCATGGTGCCTCTACACCAGAAGGGGATTATCATCTGTCTCGAAACCAAACCGGGGTCCATTACAAAACATCACGTTTTGCCAATCTGTAACATTCAACGTCGCTTTGGCTTGGCACCTCTGTAGACACAGTCATCGATGTTTCAATGTTAAAGGTAGTACACATAAAGGTAGCTGGAATTACAGATTCACTTCTGCATGGCATTTAGAAAGGGTTTGTGAAACAGCTGGCAGCCCTACATTCGGATTATATCGTGGAATGAGTCACTGTAGGATCCACGAGCACTTACATCACAATCTTTCGATCTTTTCACCTCGTCGTCTTCCTGATCACTCCAGATCCTCCATGTAGATACCATCTAGTATTCACTGCTCCCAAAATGTTCTGACGGCCCACTCCGAACGATCTACTTGACAAGCAACTCGACGCGTCAACCAGCCTGCGATTTTCATGCCGATGATCAAGCCCCTCTAAAACTGGTTTAAACATGAAAAATGTCTTCTCACACGTCCACCTGATATTTTTCGCAAACTAAAACCCTCTTAGAGTCGGAATGTGATCGTTACCTTCATGAATCTTCTACGACGCGCTATTTTGTATATAGGATTGACTTCCTGATTGCAGCACCGCTGCAAGATGTTGGGTCATGTACATTAGCACTAAACTTGGATCATTTTTATATTGGACATCTATCAACTACTTTTGCAATTTTCTCCATTGAAGGTAGCTTCTTTCTTGATGCACTATTTTTGACGTTCCCGAGTGTATGTTAAAACTACAAGCTGTAATCAATTCTTTGATATATTTAAATAACCTAAACAATCTAGAAGCAAACTGGGCCAGATGAAAATTGTTCTGGTTAAAATAAAATCGGTATAAAAGAATAAAACCACACAAAATGCTGCAAAAAAAGAGTACCTCTCAATATTTGGAATTCTATAAATTAATATTCTATAGACTGCTCTAGATCCTGAAATTTAAGAAAGAATTCTTTACCTGATTCTATCTAAAAGTGATATTAAATTACTTTAAATTAAACAAAATGTATTCTATCTATTTGGATTTTAACCTCAAGCAATAAATATAAGTATTTTACAAATTTAATAAATAAACAAAATATTTTCCTAGAAAGTGAGAAAACTTTATTTATAGTGTTGTAATTGGCACAGTCGAATGAATTTTTGTGTTGAACAAAAATTTATAGTATCAATTTGTTGTGTCATACATGCATTGAGATATTAAGACTTTCACCATTCCCCCCTTCCCCCATAGATTATATGATCAAAGCATCTCTTTCATATTTTATTTATATAAATATAAAATTTTTAATGACCTTTTCAAAAAATATGCATTAGTTTATCGTGTAATACCGAAATAAAAAAAAATGTTACACCTTTTTTTTTAAATTAAAAATACTTATACAATATAAATATAAAATTAAATAACTGACATCTAATTATAGCTGCTAGCTAATAAATGAATAGTATACATATAAATGACATTTTAAACTAAAAAGTCTTGAAATTAGAGTCTTGTTCTAGATTCATTGGGCGATAAAAAATAGTGAAACATAATCATTATTATTTTCATTGAATCGATCTACGAGTATATTGTATAAAATATGTTCGATATTTCATTTCTTATAATAATTTGTAGCGCGTTCTCATACATATTTTCCTCAAATTGACTTTTGAGCTATTTTACTATAGTGCTTGATATGATAACATAGCCTTGTGAAAGAGCCGTGAAATATATGATAGTTGTGAGGAAGTGGATCAGTCGAGCAGGAAAGAAGAGGCTCACAGAAATGATTTCAAGTCTTTCTCCCAAAATATATAAAACACAACCTTAACCTCTTATGTGACGGATAGAAATTCTGCCATTCATCACTGAGCCCAAAATTTATATGAGCCAGCTTTCAGAAGCTAATTATACCTACTTCTCCAGCAGCCAATATCAGCACAACATCACTCTAGTACGATCCAATAGCAATACAGCCTCTTAGAACACCTATTACAGAAAGTTTAGATTCCATTAATGCGCAGTAACATCAAAGTTTTCTGGGATTTGCAATTGAAGAGCGTTCCGCGCTCTAGACGCCCGTAGATATACAACGTCAACCACTGCTTCTGACGTCGATTCTCACTTCATTTCTTTAGTGGCCAGATCGTTAGCTGTTCCTTTTTGTCCATTTTAATATTTAATTTATTTTAAATGCCGTTCTTGCACTGATAAATATTTGACCTTTCCATTTAGCTTGATCCGATTCTTTTTTCCATTTAGATAATTTCATTCTTCTGAGATAGTCACCATAGTACAACACCATAGGGCACTTTACAATAGTGTTTGATACGAGAACCTCGCCTTGTGAAAGAATAGTGGTATATTTAAATAAGTTTTAGAATGTAATAAGAAGTGTAATGAATAGGAGGAAACTGGAGGTGATAGAGGCATTGGAGGGATTCATAGGAACATTGTATTGGCTCAATGAACTTTGAGACAACACACTGAGAATGCATATTTTATTTGGATCCTGTTACTAAAAGTGTACTAAAATCGGATCCAGTGAGCTAGAATAATCTGTTTAGAGTTACCAATATAAATAGAATTCCTTATTATAATATTTAGTTAGAAAGACGCTATTCGTCTACTGCTCTACAATTTTAATCATGTGATAACATGTTGTTTTGAGAAAATGGCGTCAATAAAAACGAGTATGCTTGAAGAAGAGGATATATATTGTTAGGTTCAATGAATTGACCTATAATCCTATATAATTATAATAATTATATTTAGTTTGCTTAAGGTATACTTACATTGTTTTTATATATTTAATTTAACATTTTATCATCTGCTTTTATTTTATTAACCGAACAGAATATTTTTGCCTGATTTAAGGATTTATTGTTTGCTCCTATTTCAATATGTAATTTAATAATTGATTTTTGTGGCAGAATTATCTGTTTTTATTCTTTTTGTTGTTGAAATTGGCAGCAGTTTTGCACTTAAGAATACCGATATGCTTGTGAAAATAAAATACATTAGGAATTTGATTACGGACTTTTCCTGATAATAATTGTTTCTGTGAAGCCTGGGGCCTAGAAGTACGCTTATTTTACGCTAATTAATTTTCAATTTGAATAATTCAACTTTTTAGAGAATTTAAAAGGTAAAGAAATCGTTATCTCTTATTAAAATGAAATTAACAATGCCGATTTCATTTTTTTTATTTAATTTGTTTTGATATAGTTTATTCAAAGTGCGAATAAGCCAGTTAAATATTTTGGAACTCATTTTTATTGAATAATTGGTTCTAAAACTCCTAACAACATTATTTCGTTGCCAAAGGAAATTTAGCTTTACAATTGGTAACAGAAAAATTCCATTTTCATTGAAAATGTCTAAAATTTAAGGGCACAGCAGGATAAAAGAATAAATATCTTAAAAACGTATGAATTTATTTCAATATAGGAATATTTTACTAACAAGAAGAGAGCATGACTTGAGAAATTCAGTTCGGAGTGGAATTCGGCATGTTAGTAGTACACTTAAAGCGCGTTCAACTATACAAGTACTAAGGCACACTATCTAGCCAATCCCCAGAAAAAGCTTATATGCTAGTAAATTCTGATTCACGGGCGTGTTGATACAGGAGTGGTAGCAACGTACTAGTTTTTTTTTTTATCAACTTGTCGGTCAGGCTTTAATGTTCTCTTAGAATAAATATTTTATTATTTCTAAGAAATATTTGGAAATTTAAATTAAATTAACAATTTACAAATGAAATCATCAATAATTTCATTTATAAAACAATAGTTAGATCTCATGACACTGGAGTTAAAATTAATATTTTATTTTTAAGCAGTTAAATAATTTTCAATGTATTTTGAATGGATGTAAATGGAAACTTTTGTACTATTTAAAAGAATTTCAAGAATATATATAGGATTCTGTTTATACATAAATTGTATTAATTTCTATACTTATTGTATAGATTAAGAACGCAGAATTGAAGGGCTTTAGGTAGAGTGAAGAGACTTCATTTTAAGGAATGAGGGTATTTTTCTTACAAAATGTCAGGTAGAATATCAATTCCCTTCTATATCGGTTCAAAATAAATTGTGTAAAATTTTACTAAGCTCGAATAAAACTGCAGATTTTACTTAGATAGAAAACGAATGGTATATTTTTATCCCACCTTTCATCACAACTCTTGAGAGAATTTAATGTTTTTTGTTTGATCGTCCAAAGCGTAAACAATTTGGTGTACCTCACATAAATGGCCAGGTGAAAAATATGCAATTTCAAGTTAATACCTACCATTCAAAACGATTGCACCATTAAATGATCCAACTAATAACTTTAACTACATCTTAAAATTTCTTTGAGAAATTCCCTCTAAAATTCCTTTTCAACAACAAAATAGAAATTGTCGATATACTTATTAGAGAAAAAAAAAATCAAACTTATCATCTGAGAGATTATATACAGATTACGCGTTCTATAAAATATACTCAGATTAATTATTTCGAAATTTAAAGAAAAGCATATTCATTCGTTAATATTTTGAATATGCTCACCGGAGCTAAATCTTAGCATTCATAGGAATTATACTGGACTCATACAAAAAGAGATTTCTTGATCCTTTAGAGTGTTCTCTCGTAATTTTATATACATAGTGATCTTTCTCTTATTTTAAAGCTCAAGTGCGAAATATTTCCTCCAGATCGGAGTAAAACTGTAGATTTATAAGAATTACGTACTAAAGGTAAACTTATATATATATATATATATATGGATAGATAAAGATATATGTGTGTATAAGATAAAGCAATGAAATTATTATTAAAAAACTCATAAAAATAAAAGAACAATTAAAACTCAAAATCATCAAAAGAAAACATTTGTAGAACTATATAAAATAAATGAATAAAAATTGAATCAAATTTGAAAATAAATGAATAGCTTGAATACCCAATAAGACAAAACATGCACATTCAGGCTGGGGGCTGAATTCTGGGGCTAAACACACCCGCACGCACGCACGCACGCACGCACGCACACACACATATATATACCATGAGGGAGAGTTGGTTCCATAAAAGATGTTTAACCCCACAATTTAGTCTCCAGTCTGAATGTGCATGTTTTGTTTCGTTGGGAATTCAACTTATACATTTTGTTTCTAATTTCATTTCAGTTTTTATTCATTTATTCTGCTTATATCTATGAATATTTTCTTCTGTAGTCGATTTTCGTATGTTATTGTGTGTGTGTACTCTTAATTTATGTGTCTTACAATAATAATTTTAAATATGCCTTTATCCTCTCTCTCTCTCTCTCTATATATTATGTATTATATATGTGGTGGGTTCTAAATCTGCATTCAATACTTATTATTGTACTATAATTTTTTTTAATTCAGTCGTGGAATAACGATGAAGCTTAAATACTTGAAATTATGAATTTATTAATCTTACGAGAGCGAAGTGAGATGCATTAGGAAAGAGATGAACTTACGTCCATCCAGACAAGGAATCAAGGATGAAGTGACGGAAAATATTCCTTGTTTGGGAAGTTAAGGAAGAAATTATTCAATCACGTGCTCCTAGATGTAGGGATCTTTTGGTATTATGTATCGAGATAAAGAGTCTATTGGGAATATTCCATCTGCGTTTTTGCATGAGAATTGCTGACTAAACATATTTAAAAATAGTACCATCGAATAAATTAAAAGATTAAATTAAATTTTATCAGGAAATAACGATGAACTCGTTACTGTGATAGTTAAAGTATAGGATAAACTAGGAAATTAAATTAAATATAAGTTACACACACATACATATATATATATATTCATTCTCATTTTTCATACATATTTCACCTGACTTGCAATTAAACACAATACTGAGGAAGTCTGAGGTAAATTAAGTTCTCTGCTAATTTCTTGTTGTCTTACAATCGATTTTGAATTTAATGATAATTTTTCCTGATGCCTTAGCTTTGTAAAAGTTTTTACTTTTTAGATGTTATATTTAATTAGTATACAAATCAATTTTACAAGAAAACATATTTATAACTCTTAAGACTTAACCAATACAAAAAGGACGAACTTACAGCTAATCTCATTGAAGAAATCTCATGCAGAATCTTGAAAATAATCCCTCTTAGAAAAAGCCAAACAGATATTTCAAACAATAGTGACACACACACACACACACACACACACACACACACATGTATATATGTCTTCTAAAGAAATCTCCAGATTCCGTTATGTATATAAATATATATATATACAATATATATACATAACGAATCTGGAGATTTCCTTAGAAGAGAGAATCTGCAAGGAATCTCTTGGGCTTTGTTGGATAAATCCTGATTGATATGTTTACTACTATCGGTAAGTATAATCTTCTTCTAACAAATAATTATTTCCTTATGTTAAGGAAAGCTTTCCATTTATCCAGAAAGAAAATCTTTCGTAAATTTCGTTACTATTTCCACACTCGTTCCGTTGGGAATAACCATTCTTTCGGATAACCAATGAAACGAAGCCGAGGACTTTACTTGCCGTTTCTGCGGGATCTAGATGATTAGAAGTTTCCGTATCTTATTCCTCAACATATAGCTGCTTGTGAGAAAAAAATGCTCAAAATGCCGTACAAATGTGATGTAATATCAGTAGTGAATGATGCATTAAAGTGTTGTGTGATGATCTTTCCGAACAAACATAAATGAAATAGGGTTATATATTACAGGGCGTGTAATAATACCGCGGTACACGCATTACCTATAAGCGATTGGACTATAATATAAGCGATAATTTTAGGTCCGTAATATACTATTCGTGTAAGATATTATGCTTATGCATTGTCCATGTTTGTAAATAGATGTAAAATGCTTGTATCCTTTTAAAAGAATTTTAAGCAATTCTTTTAAATTGTGATATATTACCCACGGTGACTACATCAGAAGGTTTATAATGATATAGTGTGAACCCCTACAGAAGCAACAATTTATAGGCAACAATATTATTTAAGAAAATAAAAATAGCCAATTATCGCTGACCAGTTAGATGATGGAAGTTTGAGCTGGCATGGGCATGTGTGTGTATGTGTTTATATATATGTATATATATATATATATATATATATATACTTTAATGTCTACTGTTAAGAGAAAGTCGTCTGTGGTGTGGTCATCGAACAAAGTATTAAACTTTCAATAATGTTTAGAAATAGCGAGTCCTGTAGTCAAGGTCTATTCTTTCTTGATAAAAATGTTATAGATTAATGATTTTCATAATGAAGATAATAAGATTTACGACACTACAATGTCTAGAAATGATATCCTAATCGATTATTTAACGTGGGAGCAGTATTAAAACTGCTTGTAAAATTGACTGGCTTGTTACTAAACTACATGTTAACGGAGTTCAATTGTACTAACCTCATATCGAAACTTATTCCTAACTCAAACTCTTAAGGCGTGTCCTTTCTTTTCGAACAGATTTTTTTTCTAGTTTGATGTGTTTATAAGGCGAAGATAGCTTGAACTTCATTCTTACTTATTCTTGAATTAAGGACCCCCAATCCTAAAAAGGATACATCGACATCAAATTTGATATAACATTAGTACATTGGTGATCAAAAGTAAGAGAATTTTCTGATTTGGTCGATTATCTCTAGAACTACTCGACAGATTTTAATGAAATTTCGTTTGTACAAAGGGTTGATATAATACAAAAAAATAAACATTCAAGAGTTATAATACACACGCATGTTCGTGCG
>BMAW01120237.1:0-28647 GCA_019974015.1 Nephila pilipes
ATATATATATATATATATATATATATATATATATATATATATGAAACACACCAATTCAATGCCTCAAAGTGCATTTTGGAAATAAATAATCCAGCATAGTGGACAATCAAAATGTTATTGAAACTCCCTGCAAATTACTCATTTGATTTTGCGGAACAGTGATTTTAGAGTCAAGAGTAAAAATTGTAGTGAATACGCGGATGAAAATTGGCGACACTTTTTCATTTTTTCGCCAAGACTTGAAGAAAAAGTCAACTATAATGCACACAAAAGTTTACATGCAAAAAATGTGTATAAATATTTGTAAAATCACAAACATTACTAACCCAAAGCATTTAAATACTAAAAGATGTTGAAAGAACATTTTAATCTGATTCAGCAGTAAATATCAACTTAGAGGCCAGCTTTTAAATCTTAAGTTTTCTCTGACCATCTTAGATCATTCGATATATTTATTGAATGAATTTAATATGCATGTTATAAAGGATATAATTAAATTGTTTGTTAATATGTTAATATTGCGTATTTCTTACTGACGCTTCCTGCGGGAAGCATTTACAACGTTTTAATCATCTTTTGTTAAAACGTTTTGTCCCGGAACCAAAAAAATGCTTTCATCTCTTAAGGCCTGTTATCTTCCGGGAAACACATAATTAAAATCTGCAAAATGCCTTATGTTACTAAATATCACAAAATAATTATTTTTAATGAGGTATAAGGCGATGAAATAAAAAACGAATAAAATAACTTAAAGAACAGTGTTGATTAAATGCCTTTTTATGGAAGAAAATCATATAACATATTCTTTTTTTTTATGTAACTATACGAATATTGCATTTAGCATGAACAAAAGTATTTTCCTGAAGGAAATAAAATCCGAAATTAAAAATCTCCTATTCTTTATTTGAAAAAGTTCCATTCTCTGTTCAATTGTTCCTTGTTCCATTTTTAGTCGCCGGAATGACATTCTCAGCGAAGCAAGCTCAGTGATTTGAGAAACCCTCAAGGGATAAAGGCCACCAGTCAATTGACAAAAACAACCTCCTGGAGAAATTCGGCAGATTAAAAAGAATTTCTCTTATGACGCGAAATACGCTGAAGGGAAAGGGTTACTGAACAAAAGAATTACTTTATACATGATCTTGATTATTATATATATTTTTGCTTACTTTTTTATATCGAGGATTAAGTAAATAAGAATAAAAAAATAAATTAATTCTACAGAAGTAAACAATACCCTTAAGTGAATTTCATTTAATATCCACAGATTTAAAATGAAATTTTATTAATCTCGTTCCTTTGTTTGCTCGCTCTGCTTACTTAATTTGCTTAAGGGTAAAAACAGCATGATATTTGGGATTCGTAATTTCGAATCCCGGGCAAAGGGCGAAAAGGTCATTTAATGTTCTATAATATGCAGCAAAACTCGCAAAGGATTCGTTAGCCTCTATCACTAGCACTGTGGCATTGGGGTATTTGCAATTCTTTCTGTAATAACCTCGAGGACTTTGAAAAATTTGAATTGGGTAAAATTGCGATTTCCTAGCAACCATTATGAAAAACAAAAAACAAGTAATATAAAAAAATTTAAATTAATTCCTACTTAGGCCAACAAAGAAAATTTGATTTTAGTTAATTTTTAATAAATATTTACATTTAATATTCAGTGGCATAAAAGATTCTCAATATTAAGTGGCAATTTTTTTCTCTCATATAAAACTAAAATTAATTAATTCATCCGGTTAATTAAATGGTTGGAATGCAGTTTAGCCCAACCACCCTTTACGACATAAATTATTTGGAGGTATTTTGTTAAATGTGGCTACCCTGATCCTCTTCGCTGACTTAACGTTCGTCCAAAAGAATCGCCAAGTTTGGCAATGTTTGAAATCGCTCCAAGTGGTTGGGCTGAACTGCATTTTCACCAATTAAATTTAATTAAATGAATCAATATCTGAAAAAAACTGTATTAACATCGAGTGCCATCCACTACAAGTTTAAAAAAATATATATTTGAACTTGAGTGATGAATAAAGAATATTTTATTAACGATTAAAAATTTGAGCAAGATGTATATAGAGAGAGTGCAAACTAATAGTAGGAATTTAATGATTAGATAAATTAGATGATGACAAAAATGAACTGAGAAATGAATTAGAGATAATGATGTAAACATAACATAGAATTAATGGACAATGAAGAAAGATAGAGTCAAGATAGTTATTAGTAAATTGCATCGAAATATCGTAATTAGTCTTTTGGGTAGATGTGATTCTACGTACTAAGTTACTGTTAGCGAAAATTGCTGGAATCCAAACGAGCGATTAAAATTTTATATTTAAATCATAATCTAGGATTGTTGAGTAACGTGGAATTCTTTTTAATACCATTCAAAAAAATTTTACATTGCACAGAATTTAAAATTTTTTTTAAAAATATTTATTCCATTTTTTCGCGAAACACTTGGCGAGGATTCACGGATCATGAATTGAGAATCACGGTATTAAGGAATGTATTATGGAAGCCTTGGATTTGACTTATATTTGATATGACTGTTGTATTAACGTTATACATAAAAGCAACACGAGGGCAATTGATGATCAACCTTGTGATTCTGTGGCTCGGTCATTTGACGAGGACGACACCTTAGCTTCAACCTCCTTCTCCAAACTTTCTTACCACGCTAACAGGAGGACTTGGTATTTCGAAATATTTTAGGAACAACAGCTGCATTACATGACAAACCTTTAACGGCACCAGGTCTCGTACAAACGACTTGAACAAAAGGAACGCCGGTCGCGAGTTCGAGACTGTCTATTGCTTCCACGTGTAACCTTGGAAATGCGGCTCCATTTTTATCATCATAGTTTGACAATAATATTAAATTGAAAGATTAAGTGTCTTAGTCTCAGTGTGTAAGCTAAGTTCAACACTGATTAAACAAAACAAAATCCTACAAGTTGCCTTCATAAAAAAATTTGGAAAGTAAACTTTATTTTAATAATCCATGGTTTCGTTCAAAAAAATAATTTTTTGAGAATAAGCTGCAATAGTTTATATTTATATACTATGAATTTCGATTAGAGTTTAGTATAATTAATGTATTTCAAAAATCCTTTTTCTTAAAAATAATAAATTTTCCTGCAAGAACATTATTCTCTAGTGCATTCAAAATACCTGAATAAATTCTGTTCTATATAATAAAATCAGTTCATTGAAAAGGAGATATAGTTATTGAATTATTACCCAGATTAACCACTAGAAAAGAATTAATTGATTTGGAAAGTAAGCCACATTTCAATCAGAGGCATTCGCAGACTTTGTGAAACGGATTGATCAAGATTACATTAATGAGGGATAAATTTGATTTATGATCACAAGTAGTAGTTCTGCAACTATTGTTATTCAAATATTTCATCCATGATTTATTCAGGGCGTTAAGATCTGCGAAGTATTTAATTAAGTAATTCGAAATGTTATGAAGAGAATTCAGCGAATGATAAATGCATAAAATGTTTCAATTATATATACCAATTTAATTTCTTGTACTTATTGTAATTAGACATGTCCAAATTTTCTAAAAGAAGTACTTATTTAAAACATGCTATTTCAGCATTTTATCACATTTTAAAATTGTATCTGATAAAAGCTTGTCAAAATTAAAATTGTGTTAATCAGTAACTTTTTTGCTTTGGGATTTAAATAATTGTGAATGTACTAATCATACATTTTATGATTCATGCTTTTTTTTGTTTCATGACATTTCATTCATTTTCTTCACGCAGAAAATAATCCGCTTTCAAGGATTGAAAGATTGAAATTTCACACCTCTATTGAAATAATTGTGAATGTTTATTAACGTCGCACTGAGAAGCAACACGAGTGTTATTGGCGATGGGCTTCGTAATTTTGAGCCTTGACCAAGTAACAATATCGATATTTGAGCTCTAACAATTTGTTAGTTCAGAATGCTCCTCTTTGTATCATCGCAATGAATCTGGAGGGAGAGCATGCGGCGGCGGCTTTTCATAATGATGATAGAAGTTAAAATGGCTAAATAATTAGCATTTGGATGCAGCCTTTTGGTCTGATTGACAAGAGCACGTGACAGGACAGTTTTTCTCCTGACCGACAGATCGAGGGCTCAAATCAATCCTGTTGCTTAAGATTAACCGACCTCTTCCGCTATGGGCTTTCGTCACTGTGGTGGGGTAAGAATATCGTTCCCATTTCAATACCAAATAAGATTTTTGGACTCCGCCGTCAGTGATGTGAGCCAACATTCGTGCTTTACTCACAGGAACTCATAAGAACCAAAATAATTATAAATATATTAATAAAAAATAAATAACACTGCAACACAAAATATCTTATTTTTCAATTATCTAAAGCATTTTAGAACTAAAACTCAGAATAAAAAGAACCGAGTTCGTTAGAATTCGAATTAAATGTAAATACATTCAAAGTAATACAATTCAAATTCAAGTCAAACATTCTCATGAATTATTCATGATATAATCAAATTATTTATTATTGATTACTTTAACGGATGTTTCGATTCCATTTTCTTTATGCTTAACATTAGCTGAGTAAGATGTATATACTGTTACATTATTATTGTTATCCTTCATAAAAATATGAAAGGAATAAGCCTAAATCCAAAGAAGTTCCAATCAATCAAATCAAATTTTATTAAAATGACGTTCTTTGTGTTTGACAATATTTTCATGTAATTTTCTTAGAAGAACCATATGATGTAAATTTTAATCATCCTGCCTTCCTATTTAAATCAATAAAAAAATGAGGCAGAGAAACTGTGTATAGTGAAGTATGCTCAAACTGACTCGAAAGCAAATGATAACAGCAACTCTAGCTTAATTGAATTATACTTACTGAAATAAAAAAGAACCTATGTAACTAACTTATTAATAGAGTAACGGATTTTGAGCCGATTGGTAGTGGGTACACATTTCATAACGCCAAGCGAATACCTGTAGCCTGGATTTATACACGATTTGTAGTACATATTGTAACGAACCTACGATGACGCTTTCCAACAACGTTACTCCTTCAAACGAGGAGAAACATTTACAGAGACTGTCGAATTACAAGGAGAATTTAAGCATTGACCTCTTCGCCTTGGCGACAAATTTGGCAACTTTACGAGAAACGATGACTTTGGTATAAAAAAGATGGTTCTCGAAATTGCAGGAATCATGTCGATATCTCAATTATTTCGAAAGTTATGGGCTAAACCTAAACTTTTCAAATGTCATTTCAGCCGACCGGAACTGTTAAAAATAGGGAAAGGTGCGAAGCTTCAGATTATCAGTTGTGAATTTGCACACCGAAAAGCGGCCTGTGCTGGAAAATATCGGAGTTCATGCAAAGTATTAATTTGGAGATTTGTCTATTATATTAGGTAGTAAACGGGTGACCTGAACGCTGTTGAAAGAGCCACTACTGTTTTTACAAGTGCTGTTTCGAATCTGTGTTGCTGATCTGTGCGAGAGCTGTTTTTGTTCCTGTTTGGCCAATACAAGTACTGTGTTTCCTTATTGTACTGTAAATCTGTCCAAGGTTTGCTATCCATGTTTCATCTTATCCTGAATATTTGTGATCATAAAGCATCATTTGCCATTATCCTTCATGTTGGACTGATATTACCGTGTGCTTACACAAGATTGGATTTATGTAACAATATCATATATCTGTGCCTCAATCAATATATACTAATTGGATACTGAGTATTCTTACGTCAATTTTGCATTGTGGGGATGCAAATAATGAGGTGTGAGCTCAGGTATTGAGGTCTTTCCATTGTTTTAAATTTTGAAGAGAGTGACTACACTAAACAGACTGTGAATCAGGCACAAACGTACTGACGGATTGATTTTTTATTGATAATTTATAAACGTCGCAATTAGAAGCAACACGAAGAATATTGGACACAAATTTTTAACCTCAATTAAGAAACGTGGAGCGACACCTGAGTTGTAACTCAACTGTCCTGACTTCTACATCACACCAGCGTGACGAATGTGAGCTCCAAAAGATTTAACGTAAATTAACCCCGATACACGACAAGATCAAGACTGGAACTTGCGTCTGGACTAAAACATCTTCAACAACGAGCTCAATACGATGACTTCTTGACTACCTCATATTCAATAAACAGTCTGTAAACATTCAACCAAAGTGAACAAAAATTAATAACTCGTAACTATGAATGAAAATTTATTCAGTGTGAAAACAAATGAGTCATGTAAATGTGACATCAGTTTTTCACAAAGAAAAAGAAAGTGATAAGTTACGTAATTAAATACAGCTAATCTCTAACTGAAAAAAGTGGTTTAATTGTCTAAGAAAAAAATAAAAGGCTTGGAAATATTTTACAAAAATTAAATCGATAACAATTCTTTTATGATAAAATGAACGTAGTCGTTATTGAGAATAATCGCAAATACATATCATAATCTATCTTTGATTCTGTTTTATTTTAAAACGGGATTATTAACAAGGAATATTATATTTATCCAGAAGTAAAAAAAAATGTAACGAATAATCTTAGTAAAAGAAATGCTGTGATAATTTAAGAATAAAAAAGGAAAGGTAAAGGAAAAATTATAAGAAAAATAAAAGGAGAAAAAGAAAAAGGAAGAAAAAGGCTTTTTTTGGAATGTTTTCTTGACGATTTTAATTCAGTTTTCCTTAAAAGAAAACTACTGCTAATGAGGTAGGGGAATTTCAAGGTACTTTTAAGACCTTATTTTCTGGACAAATTACCTCAATAACAGAACAAGAGTATTGTTAAAAGAATTTCTGGGGCATCTTTTCTCGCACGTGTGCGAAGTAGCTTAGATAAAAATAGTATTACTCCTCGAGCATATTTCTGTGGAAACAACTAAAAGTTGTGATTTAAAAAGGGAAGGTCAAATGTTCAAAATAGTTTTTTTGAGCACATTTCACTTATCTACATCTTATTGAAATAATTTTAATTATTCCTCTGTCAGAGTTTATTAAATTTTAAATAGTTCCCGATTACATTTGCGAATTGAACAACCGAGGATTTTTATAATTTTGTTCAAGGTCAGATGGCAAAAGGGACATCTGAGACAAATAAAGATAATAAGAATCCATTTTTGGAGGGATTAAGGGATGGAATTATTGATTGAAATTGTCGCAATGAAAAGTTGACAAAGTTATGAGACACTATGTGGTATTTTTTTTTATTTATTCTTATGCAAATAATGCTATAAAAGTCAGTCCAGTTTTTAGACATTTATGACGTAATTTTACTACCCATCTCGTTCATCATCTTAAATGTTACTCGAATCACAAATTTAAATATCAACTTAAGCTCAAGCGCGATATAGAAACTAAAATGTTTAGTTATGTTTCAAAATAGAGTGTATAATTCTTTTTCAAGGAGAATGCTCTCAACTAGTTTAAAATTACTTGTCTCGAGTACTCAACAATTTCTAAAATACAGCAAAGAACACGCTTACCAGAATACGATGCGTGTACTTTCACCCCTGAACCAGACGGCGTTAGATCTTCATCTGAACAAATCACGCGGACACGCAAAAAAAAAAAAAAACTCCGTGTACTTCACACTAGTACTTTTCCAAAATTAATTTAATCTTCTCTTTGAAACATTATCTGTCAATGTTACACGATTTGATTATATTTACTCTTTCCACTTCTAAGATTTACTTAATATGCATACCCAAGTTTCATTTGATTGGAAAGAGCTTGGAATTTAATTATGAATTCAAAACAAATCTCCAGATGTTAGTTAAGAGAAAATTCACGAATAATCTCATGTTACACATTGAAATTAAGATATTCAGATATCACGTGAAATTGATAATTACATAAGTGCTCGGTTAGAGGCAAAAAAAAAACTTGTTTTATAAAGTACCTCTTTTGGTATCTGAAAATTTTTCAAATTTCCCCTAGAGGACTAATATTGATTATACTCGTACATAAAAAAGAAAGGAAAGCAAAAAGTAATACAAAGAAAAGAAAATAAATGTAGGACGGTTTTTTCTTCTGTATTTATAAATGTGTAACATAAGTAGTTAATTAAAATTCTCATCACACTGATTTTGGTAAAATGTTTTTCAACATGCTTGCATCACTTAGTTCTTAGATCGTGCTTATCCATTAACATTAAGCTGTTTTTGAAGTAACACATTTTCAGGTAGGATATAATCTTTTTAGGTACATTTAAAAGTTATTGCATATTAAAAGTGTTTCTTGTATTTTTACATTTTAAATATCCGAATGACTTTTGTACCGATATTTCACAAAAGTAAAAATATTTATTTAAAAATTCATAATACACCAGAATCAATATCGAACTCAAAAGGTTCATTTAGAACTTTATTTTAATAATTTATTCAAAACCTTTAGATCATCGTAAGTAATTTTAAATATTTTTATTCCTTCTTTTTGAAAAGACAAAGTGTTCTCTTAATATTTTAATTTAGAGAAACATTGATCTTAACCTTCTTGAAAAATTTAAAATTTAACTTATGGCTGAAAGATACTATAAATTTTCATTTTAAATTGATTAGAATGCAATTTAAATTCATCTAATTTTAGAAATCAGTAGAATTTTTTTAAAAAAAAGTATTTGATAGTATACATCCACTTTATTTGAATGGTTGGTTTTATAAGATCAAGAATCATCGACCAAGCTGTGACAAACAATCATTAATTTACGGAAGTTTGTGTATCGTGTTCTAGACTTTACTCAGCAAAACGGAAGAAATAAAAAGGGAGAGGATAGAATGATAAGGAGAGAAGAGTCGAAAATAGAAGACTGCGTCCTGAGTGAGTGTCCCCCATATTTATTAAAGAGAGAAAATTCTATGGGAAAAATTTCGAAGGAACCTCGGGGGCGGTAACCAAAGATCTCAAATATTTGAAAAATTTCTCCTTTTCAATTCCAAGTTCCCTTCACTTAATCTTAATCCTTTTTTGAATTAAATTTCGATAAAATACCTTTTTTTTTGGATTTCGAAGAATATTTTTCCAATATTTTTTATTGCATGTATTTTATGCTTCCGAACTAAGTACGGTTCTTAAAAATCAGTCATCTGTTAAGTACTACGAAAGATTTTCTTGTTAACAAATGGAGTGTAGACTTCTGAAGGAAATGTATGTGGTATTGTAGTATATATTTTTCAAGATTTTTCACATGGTTTCTCATACCAGGAAACATGTAATAGCCTGTAGTAGTTATAAATATTTAAATTACTTAATACTGAGTATTCATGAGAAATATTTTCACAATCGGTAACGTCGAAATAAATGATATAGAAAGAAGAGTGTACAACTAGAAATATAACGAATAATTAGGTTGAGCTAGAAATAATTATCATAAAAGCTTATAGAAATTATAAATTAACGCAGAGTTAGAGGATTATGAAAATATATTCTTCAATAAAATTTTATTTTCACCCTTTCTGAACAAAAAGATTCAGAATGAGTGACTAATAAGTTACTTCTACAAATTTACTGTAACTAGAATTCCTTAATTTTAAAAGAAGAGAAAAGAAAAGTAAGCCACACGATTCAATAAAAATATCTGTTAATTTTCTTTAAGCCATTCAGATAATGTACTTTCAATGGAAATGAATGCAACAAAAATAATAGATACTATCTAGAAAGAAATGACGAATTTCTGTAAAACTTAGAATACAACACAAAATTCTCATGTAGATATGCATATGATCGCAGTGTTGATGTAAATGACTGATTTGGATGAACACAGGTGGGAAACTACCAGAAGGTCGTTGATAATGGACTATGCGCTTACAGTAAACTGCGCAGCTCACCAAAGTAACACAATGAAAGATATGAATGAATAACTTACATTATTATTGTCAGGAGGAATTAGAACTCGATACTAATCTCAAGGTGACACACGTGCTGAAAGTCTCACGAATGTGGCGCGACAAAGGTACAAAAAAAATATTATGATTTTATTGTTAGTAGAAGAGACACTGCAATCATGGCAGGTGACACACGCTAAAAGTAAACTGCGCTGCTGATCAACACAACGCGATAAAGATACAAAATAAAAAAAAAAGGAATTGCTATTGCTTTCAACAAGTCTGATCTTTGATTGAAGTTTTCAGATAAATGTTAAATGAGTTAAGATTATCACTGAAAGGGAAAGGCGAAAATAACATTAAGAAAAGTGAAGTTAATATATTAGAAATGGTGTAAAAGTAAGGAGAATTCTATAATTACTGTCAGGTAGAATAAGGGATTAATTATTTTCTTGACTGAATATTTATTTGTGACATGATGTCATTTACTAATTACAAATCTAATTTCAATACAATTAAAAAAGTTTTTTTTCTTCAAAGTTTAGAACTGTAACATTTGGGTTAAAAATGCTAAATACACCCAACTCTTTTTTACATGGTCTTTTTTTACACGATTTTGAAATAACATGATTCAGCAATATACTTTTTTACACGAATTTTTTGCTCTAACACGAATCCCCCCCCCCCTACAAATTTTTTTTCCAAATATTGAAAAGCTGTTTTTACCGCCTAATATCACCTCTTTGATTCAGCCATTCGATCAAGGTATTACAGCAACATTTAAAATGCACTACATAATGCAAACATTTAAATATATTTTCGACTCAGTGTAAGAAAGAATTATGACTGTTACGGAAGTTTGGAGAGAGCTTACGATTATGGACTGAATTACACATGCTTCTTTTCCCATCAAATGGTTGCGTCAATCGACCTTAAATGCTTGTTGGAAAAAAAATATTTGCCAGCGTGCGTTAAAAGTGGAAGTTTCGCAGTACAAAAATCAGCTGTGTGTTCAGAAATTATAACTCTATCAAATGAGTTGATGGCGAAGGTCTTAACAAGTACAAACGGCTGAGATCGATGTATTGATGCGAGAAAGATTTTTGGATGAAGAGGCTTTGATCGAATTTATGACAGTTTATGACAATTAAAAAAGTCGAAGGTGTAGTTCAGCTATTCATAGTTGATTTAATTAGCGAAGGCTTGAAATTTATTACAAGGAAGGAACATTTTCTTAATCATGATAATGACGTAGAAATTAAAATTTCAACGTAATCTTATGATTTGTGTAGTAGAATATCAAGAATAATATTAGCAACTTCAGAAACAAAAAAAAAAAAAAAACAGGCACTAATAACAGACTTTACAACAACAAGAAAACCTACAGAGGCCATTAATAACGAAAGAAATTCTTCCTTTGTATCAAAGCCTTCAATTTCTCTAGACATATCTGACACGTCTTCTGATGATAGTATTTTCGATCCAGTTCTTTAGAAACGTGCACGCTTGTTATCCAATAGAGATGAATAGTTGTTAGTAGTTTTTTTCCTAATTTCAATTTGAATTTTTATATGCTGTATGTACCTATAAACTGAATTTTCCCTGTACACTAATTTTAATTTCTTTTGTACTAAAAATGAATTGTTTTTGTCTTATAAATATGGAATATGGATTTCATTGTTACTTTTTTACACGGTTTTTTGGGAAAATATTTAGAGTCTTTTCATCTTACACGATCTATTAAAGTTGTTGAACATATCCCCAAATTTACTATACTTTTACACAAATATTTTTTGTATGGTTTTCTGAGGAACGTATTTACCGTATAAAAAAGACTTGGGTGTATTTCTAATAAGTGCGAAAATTTGAAAGTAATTTCTTTTCATTTATTTATAATTTTCTAATCACTCAGTAAATCTCTCTTAGAAAGTTTATATAAGTAATTAAATATTCATATTAGATCAAAATTAAAAGAAATATATTTAATACATCAAACTGAAAATAAATATATAATGTTGTACTAGTATTTTCAAAATAGATTTCCTTTTTTTTTAATTTTAATTTGCTTTGCTTTATTTGAGTAATATATATATATAATTAAATAAAATATTCATACTTTATTGTATATAAATTATTTATTACTAATAAAACATGCATTGAAATTATTCATATATTATACATGAAAGATTTTAAAACTACTGTTTATCTTTCCAATATATGACAGCGTGAATTTTGAAACAATATACTTTGCTTATAAAAATTTAAACGATTAGGAAGCTACATATTTCCCCCCCTAAAAAGTACGAAAAACAATAGGGGCCTTGAAATACATTTTAATTGGAAGACTATTTTTTAGATGAATGTTTCATGTATTCATTATTTTATTAAATAATGAAAGTTAATACAGATAATAAGAAATGAAAAAATAATTTAGTAATAAAATGCCTTAAGTGCATGTGTTTAGAGAGAATATTTATTTCATTCCGGTTAATATATCCTAAATAAAAATTCTTTACTTCTTTTATCTACGTAAGTATAAAAACTTAGCGATAGAAATATCCTAATCAGCATGAAATATTTGGTATAATTGCTCTATTCGTTGCGGCAAAATATAATCTCATTAAAAAAGTATCAAAATTAATAACTTTACTTGCAAATTAAAAACTATTAATACCGTAACCTCTTATTATTAAGTTTTCATCCCTTATCGAAAAAAATAACAAAGCGCTTAATTTTTTCACCATAAAGGAGCATTTCACAAGCAACGGTTTCCATAATAAGAAACCTTTGTTACACATGCACAAAAGGTTACCTAACATTGCTCCCAATTATTTTAATTACATCGCGTAGCGGAATCCTTTAATAAATTTTTTTTACACGAATTTTCCTCCAAATAACTACCGTCTTAGTGAATGGAAACGCGCGTAGTAAAGTCTGCTACTACAATTGTGGTTTGGTGATGTGGGGAGGGAAAGTATTAGGTGGGACGTGTTGTTTCCTAGCAACCTTGTATCTCACTTTCTTAGAACGTTCTGGGATCCATTTCTCTCGCCGAACAATAGAATTGTTCGATGTATGACAGAGACAGGCGATTCTTCCATTTGTTGCCTACCCTCTCCTCCTCCTTCTAAGGAGTGGATTCCTTTTCCTTAAAAGACAAAAGGAGGGGGGAGTGTTCATATCCGTAGCCGAAAGAACTCACTTATCAGAAATTGCTGATGCTAGGTGCCATCAGAAAGGGCTGTTAGGATGCCCGATCGCTCCACTCAATCCCTTTTCTTTTCTTTTTGCATCTGGCAACTCCACCCTCACGTGGCGTCTTGGAAGATAGTCAGATCGATGGAAGTGGAGAAACCAATTATCTGTAACTTGTCTTTTTATGAGGGTGATGGTGCTATGCTTGGACATCCCGCGGTGAGTAGGGTGGAGAAATATCTTTTGGTAATTTGCAATCTTTCTCGGAATGGGCGTTTTACAATGCAATGGTATCGTTTGCGTGGGAATTTCGTGGAGGGACAGTAAAACGATTTTGACGCTATTGGTTGTCGCATTTTCAGAAGTTTATAGTTTTTTGATGGAATTTCGCAAAAAGAAAAGAATTCTATTCTTAAAATTTTGAGTAGCTTCTTTTTATTTGAGTAGTTCTTTTTATTTGACTTTATCGTTGTCTCAAACCATTTCATTCTGTCTGTGAACTTGTAACATTATTTTAAAAGATATTACATCTAGATAAAAGCATTACTTTAAAACTTTTTCTTTCTTCGAATTTTATACAGACGATTTCAAATTATAAATGCTTTATTTGTGGATATAAAATATATCCATTGTTAATATTTTATTCTGAATTAGCTAATGCATACAGAGAAGTATGTGTTAAAGTATTGTATTATTAAGGGTATATTCATACAATTATTAATAGGTATATTCACGTAACTATTAGTATATTCATAAACTATTAAATATAGAATATATTTTTATATGCTAGAATTTTTCAGAGTAAAAATAAATATTTCAGTATACTTACTTTTGTTTAAAATCAGTTGACTGACTACCTAAAATATATATTTGATTACAATTTAAGAATATATGGGTATCATATATTCATAATGTAAAACAATTTTATCGTTTATACTTAGTAATTCCTTTCTATAATAATCTTTTAAGATTAACACCAAGACATACACATTTGGAACCCTTAAAATGGTGTATGTTTCTGCAATGGAAAAAAAATGTGAATTTTAAAAAAAATTTCTTGTTAAAGTTAAAGTTGTGACGTTGGACTATTTGCGGGTTTCTCTTCACTAACCTTGGGGACTTTTATTTAAGATCGGTTGCTTTTTCTAAACAACCTTTTGTCCAAACAAAAATGAAACGTGACTATTCAAATTACAAGCAGGTAGAAATAAAGTGAAGCGAGGGAGATCGGAACTATATAATTTAAGCTTGTGGCACACGAAGGAGGTCGAATTATTTTGTCAATTGTTCCAGAGTCGAAGACGGGGCAGATAATTGTTACAAGTTATCAGTTGCATAGTGAAAGTTAGAAGTCGAGACAGCCTCAACTTTACGGTATTGGTATGACTCTGTTAGTTTGATATTGGTAGAAGAAGTTAATATATTTAAAGCGATATTTGGGGAGAGTCGCTTACAATTGTCGTTATACTAGCAATTGTCAATAAACATAGTGTGTGAAACCTGTGTAACGTCTTCTTGAACGACTTTGAACTTTAAGTGTTAGTACATTGAGTTTAGCTATGGCACAAGAGGCGAATAGGAACAGTTCTCCGTCACAAAGTAATCACTTTAAATTTATAAACAAAATTTTTGAACGTTATAAACATCATAATGTTCGAGAATTTGACAATATCTTGAGCTATTTTATAGTTTTTTCCCCACCTTACTAAAAGTTAGAAGGATCAAAATAAATTATGCATAGATATAAATGAAATAATTAAATTTAGATCACGCGATGATGGATCACTCATCTTAAGGAATAGCTCTTACCGAGAAAATTCCAGTGAATAGCTCCTACAGAGATCCAACGGGGAATCGTTTCAAAGGAAATCATTATTAAAGAGGATTTAATTCTTTACAGCAAGCTCGCTTAATTTGCTATTATTTTGTCAATCGATTGTCATACGAGTAGTGTATATTTCAAAGTATAAGCTAATATGCGTATAAATCGAGGATACTTTTTTTACCTCAAAGTCTACGCAAATCTTAAGTCCAGTGTATGAGGCAAAACGAAGAAATTTCCTGTAACGTTCGAACAAAAAGACGAAAATTTAGCTATGCAGATATAGTGTGTGTGTGGGGGGGGGGTGATCTCCAATCAAATCTTTGTAAAGTAAAACTGAAGATGGCACGAAGAGATACGTAAGAAACTCTGATACACTTAGCTAGTATATTGCTACCTTCCAGTTGTGTTGTACACAATATGTTGTACGTATATATAATAGATTTTTTTTCTAAGCTTGTGACGTTGGGCTATTCATGGTTTTCTCTTCACTAATCTTGGGTACTTTAATTGAGATTGGTTACATGGATTAAGCAATTTCTTCCCTTCAAAATGAAACGTGATTAGTTAAATTAGAGACAGAGAGAAATAAAATGAAGTGAGGCAGATAGGAAAGTACATAAGCAGAGCGAGATTCACACGATAAAGGTCGAGTGACTCTAGCGTTGAGCAGTTGTCCTAGAGTGGTAGACGACATCAAGAATTGTTACAAGTTATAGACGGCGAGGTGGAGTAAATAAGTCGAGTCAACCTCAACTTTGGTGTTTCGGTAAAACACTCTTTATTCGGTATTACTGAGACGGGAGAAAATATTTAGCGTGTTACCTTGGAGAGCAGGAATTCATTTATCATTATAGTGCAAGTCTGGTGAATAAATATTGTGTGAGAGAATTGTCTAACGTCTTCTTTTGTAAGTTATTGACTTTTTAGTGTTGGTGTATTTCATTGGTTATGGCTCGAGAGGCGAATAGGAATACAATGCCGCCACAAACTCTTAAAAAAAATTGTCTGAAAGATGAACGAAAATAGAAAATCTTATATGGTGAAAATTACAGGTGATATTGTTTGCTGAAAATTTTAAAAACAGTAAGGTTGCACTGCATTTTGCTAATTGTTTTTCATGACCGTTAATCATTTCTTCAAACTAAAGAGATAAAAGTGTGTTACATTTCGCGATTTGTGGCATGAGCATGTCTAGAAGAATAGTACCTACGTTTTTTCGAAATATCAGAAACGTAAATTGTCACCGTAATTTAGTTCAGAAAAATTCCAAAAAATCATGGTTTATGAATGGAAATTTACAAAATCTTACAATTACAACACTATTTTACGTATTAAATTTTTCTCAAGTTAAATAAAAGTTTGCAATGACATTTGAATTTTATCATAAATGTATTCAAATTTTAAATGGAATTAATCATAATAAGAGCATTCACCATTGAGATACAGAACGAATAAATAATTCTTTTTGAATAAGGATGTAAAAAGAGTAAAGAATAAATTATGAGTTCATTACTAGAAAGCCTTTACTTTTAGTTCATTACTTTCAGCTGAGTGAAGTAACTGAATTATTATTGCTTTTTACAAAAAAATTAATATTCTTAATGTAATTTGATAAATGTGAGACTAACTGTTATTCATAATTTTTTTCTTTTTTGTAAGAAAATGTACTATGTTCATTCGATTCTACATTTCCTAGTAGATCCATAAGACTTTTCCGAAGTTGTTGAGGCCGCTACAACCTAGTGTACGGACTCACAGCCGGCGTTTTTTGTTGAGTTGTGGATTCGAACCTTCATGTCATTGAAGACCACTATGTAGATGGGGCTGACGCATGTTAAATGTGTGGAGGCTCAAAGTCTTCCCATTGGCGTGATGTACAATTTAGGAAAAGAGATCCAGCTCAGCTGTCGTCCTCGTCATTTGATCAAAGGTAATTTGACTGTGGTTCAGAGTTACGAAGTCCTTCACCAATGGTCCTCGTGCTGCTTCTAGTGCAACGTTAATAAAAAAAATCAACCCGAAGTTGAATATGAGTTAATGGGACACATTACCATATGGGGAGTTAGAAATAATTTATAAGAAGTAATAATTTATAGTAATTTTTTTAATTAGAAATTTATAAGAAATTTTTATTCACCCTATTTGAACCCATATAAAATAACCATAACAGTAGGAAAGTGAATTTCATTTTCAAACAAATATCTATATAATTTGTAATTCCTTTCGAAACATTTTAATGTTTTAAAATTCCTACAATTTCAACGAATTTTAAAATTAATTTTTTTTTTACAATTCTAATTTTAGAATTATAATCAGGTGTAATAGTAATAGTTTTTTCTATAGAAAAAAAAATTATAATACAAGTGTGAAAAGCAGTAAAAAGACAGCTGTATTAAATTTTGCGGATTTGTCTAAAAATAATAACATTTTTCCATCTAAACTTTTATTCTATGTGTAGAATTATCAAACATACTATGCAAAATAACCAAACAGGAACTCGAAACTGATTACTAAACAAAGCCTTGGCTTTAAGTACATGACTATTAGGAACAATAGAACGCTGAAAGAAAGTTTAAAATTTTGAAAGTCAATAAAAAACGAAACTATTAAAGGCAATTTAAATAATTCGCTAAATAATGCATGTAGTGCTATGAAATATTGTACGTATATTTAAAAATTAATTAGTTAATTATTTCTTTTCTATATGTTGATCATTTTTTAAAAAACAGTGATCCTCTTAATTAAAATATAACTAAGCTGTTGAATAGTAACTGAAACATAATTTCCTTGAACTGGGTTTTGTTCAATTAATACCGACTCTATTCGACGCATTTATGAGGAATGATCAATTTTGTCGATTAGGTTACGTGTTGTCAATTTATTGCCAATCAAATTTTTAGCTTACGTAAATTCAACTTGGGACAAAATGAGATTCAGTCGTATGATAACTTCTTACTTCCTCTTTCTCTTCCTCTCATTTTTTAGTAGAATAACTAGTATTTTCTTTCCATTCCTGTTAATTATTATTTTTAACCAATATTTTAGTTGTGTAGTCAAATTTCACTGTAGAAAAACCGGGATGTTTTGAATTTTCAAGTATGGTGAACTTTTTTACTGGTCTCACCTCTCTCCTATTAAATTAGTTCTATTTTAAATGATTAAAGTGAACTCATGAGAAAATGAAAGCGATAGCCTTATAGCGAACTGAAATTTTCCATATGCAGATTCTTAATTGAGCTTTTCAAAACTACTTTTACGCGTGCATATTAAGCTTCCCCGAAAGTTACACTTCTAAGATTCTCTCTCACCAACTTCTGTCTCATCACCCGTTTTCAGTAATGTACAACTAGTCCGTAATCCGAAAAACAGTATTCCTTTCCACCTACTCCCATTGACGTTTCTGACTTACTACATATATCCCTTCCTTCAAACCACCCTTTGAAAATCCAGAACGATAGTGGTATGGACTATAGAGGCGTTGTCTGTTGACCACCCTCCTTTCTATATCCAGGGGGTGTTTTTATATCCACATGACTAGCTTTGGACTGAAAAGAAACTTTGTCATCTCAGCAGTACTCTGAATTATTGGTAAAAATGATAAATTCAATAAACATGAAAAAAAATTATATAGAGGAGAGATGAAAATATTCAAACATATAGGAGATTATGTCAATAAATTGGCGACATGCAAGTAATTTCCCTTATCAAAATCTACAGTCGCGCCATCATCGTTGCTGAAAAAAAATGGACGGAGAAAAGCTACGCCTAGTTGCAAAAGAGGATACAGAAACTCTTTTAAAATGGTTTACTCTTCTCGATGAATGGTTTCAACAAAGTGGCCGGGTAGTCTAGTGGCTATGGTTCCGGATTCATGGCCGGGGTTTTAATTCAATCGCGAGTTCCGACCTTGGCAGCTGAAGACCTACCGTGTAGCCGGGGCTGATGTACGTTAAATCTGTCAGGCCCAAATTTCTCCCTTTGGCATGGTGTGGAAGCTAGGAGAGGGAGTGCCAGGCAAACAGGTACAGTTCTCGTCACTTGAGCGAGGTTCAGAATTACGAGGTTCGTCGCCAATAGCCCTCGTGTTGCTTCTAGTGCGAGGTTAATAAAAACTAAACTGAACGAAAAAATTTTTCAACAAAATATTTGGCGCAATGAACCATCAGTTATAGTGTCCTATAACGTAATCAGAGAATAAAATAATCACAGACAAGCAAATATTTAAACTATCTTGATTCTTGTGAATGAACAATCCTAAATAAATATTTCAATCAGGAATGTGGAACGGCAACTATCTCGCATACTCAACCAAACATTAACTGAAAAGTATCTTCATCTCAATAACTTCAAAAGTGGATCCTAGTCCGGAATAATACTCATTCAACTGGTTTCAATCAAGTATTAGCTATACAGCGATCATTTAATCTTCAGGCCCCAATGACGAGAGTAAGATATGCTCGCTAACCTTCAAACCTTCTCTCAAAATTTAAGCACGTTCAATCTATCTATCTGATCCTTTTGTGTGATCATTGTGATTATTAACATAGGACTTAAAAGCAACACGAGGGCTTTTGGCGACGGACCGCACAATTATGAACCTCGGTCAAGTGACTAGCAGAACACCTGGATGTTAGGAGTCCTTCTCCTACCTTCCACAATACGCAAACGGGAAATTTGGAGAGTCTCGACAAATTTAATGTGCTTCATCCTCACAATGCCGTACATCTTTAGTGGCTTCAGGATACGAACCCACGACTCAATGAAAGCATCGCCGGTTGTGAAATCGTAATCAGAGCACTAGGCTACCGCGACTACATTATCCTTTCCTATTCGTTACACTTTATTATATATTGCAATTCTAATTTACATAAACGAAGACGTTCCCAAAACAAGTAACGTCTTTAAGTATCTTGTTTAGGCGGGAAATGCATGAATATCTGTTGAAGTTGTAGTTAAGATCAAAATTATAATTTTAGTTTTCAATCTGTTTTTTGTGAATGTCTGGCTTCATCGAACTGAAGTGATTTTTGGTCGATTAAAGTTAAAGTTAAATTTCATGCATATATTAAAGTAACATAAAATTTGCACAATACGACTTCAGTGACAAATTTTGATTCTGATTTCTAAACTATGACCATGGTGAATTTCGTGGACTCCTTAAATGACCCATTATCTGAAATTTCAGAATTCCATAGCACTCCAAGAATTTTTTCTGTAGTTCAAACGATTAAGGTATCCGTACACCTTCGTAGAAAATTTTTTGAAATACATTGATATTGGCTATCAAAATATTTTTAACGCTAAAATATAACCTAAAACTACGAAAAACACATTTAATAATCTACCTTTAATTAAAAAAAAAATTAGAGTGGAAAACATGGTGAAAATAGTACATAAATTGATTATCAGAATAACGCTCATAACTCAAAAATAAACAAAATTATTATTATTCTGCAAATTTTATAGTATTCATCATAACATGTTTTGGGGGCTGGTGCTACTTTCACGATGAAAATTATATTACTACAATTTTTATTGTGTTTCGAATCAAATAACAATAAAAAATGAAAAAAAGTTATAACAATACATTATTTATACCTTTGTAACTAAAAACATATAAATTTTACAACCATGAAAGTAGTAGGGGTTCTTAAAAACTATGTAAAGAAGATACTCGCAAAATTTAAATTAATTTGGTTCGTAACTTTTTCTGATGTCTATAATGCCATATGTAAATATGTAGTGAAAACTCATTTTGAGAAAAATCAAAAACAAACTTTGAAATGCAATTAAAATTAGCTATCGAGTGAAATTCAAATCCTTGTAATTTAAGTTTTAAATAAGGTATACACAAAATTCAAACACTATTAGAAAGAAAAAAAGCTTAACTTTTAAACTGATATTAAAATTAGAAAATCGAAAATTTTGACAAAAATGACGTTTTAAAGCTAAACGGATACCTATTCGAAAGACACATATTCGAGTTTAATAATATAAACATAAACATACATATTGGTGCATGGTAAATATAGCCCATGAAAGTAGTAAAAGTGTACCATTCTATATGCCTAGTATAAGAAATGTGAAAACATATTTTCCTTTCAGGAAGACAAACTCACTCAGATTCATCTCTTAATCATTAATCTTATGCACAGAATAATAATATTTACATGCGTTCTAATAATTTTTATCATAAGTTTATGTTTATCTTGTATTATTATTCTCAAAAATATCTAAGCCTTGATCTATTAATTTTTGTCAAAAAATGGTAAAAAGTTCTATACCATGTATTAAAGAGGAATACATATTTCATTCAGAATTAAATATTCTAGAAACGTTTATGATAACATTCCGGTAAAATATGATTCCGATGAATTTTTTTTTTATTTGCACCCGAAAACTTCAAAGAGATAGAATAATCTATAAATATTTGAATTTTGTCTTTTTCAGCAATTAAAATACCGGTTGAAGCAAAGCTTATTTGCAACTCATGAGTTTTACAAAATTGGTAAACAGAGACTGTAAAATATGTTTCCAATAAAAAAAAAAGTTCTCTTATTTGCACTCTAAAGCTTCAAAGAGGCAGAATAAGCTGTGTCTCCTTTATAAATATTTGAAATCTGTTATCTTCAGCAATTGAAATAAGGTTGATACTAAGCTTATCTGAACTATAAAAGTTTGACAAGATTACACGGCAGGAATCTGATTAATTAATTAAGTACAAAAGAGTCTACTGAGCTAATTTAGTTAAATCTCGTGCGTAATTATTAGCAGACTCTATTCTTCGAATCTAATGTGTTCCACTACTTTAAAATTCTTTTAATTACGATTCTTTTGTAATTAGCTTGTCGATAGCAAAATACTTATTTCAATTTATTTGCCTTTCATAAATATAATCTTTTCTGATAAGCAATCATTTTCTTCAGTATTTTTATTTCACTGCATCCGTGGTTCTATTGAAACGTGAGTAAATGTCTTGTTCATGAATTATTCCACATTTTCTTGACATTGATTGATTGTTTGGTTGGGATACGGAGCAACAACGACTATTATCCCCTTTTCTTGACACAGAGAAACGTATAAGGGAAACATTGATTATTTACATGAGCTAACATGTTGTTGTTTCGAGAAAATATCGTCAACAAAATGCATGGGCATAAAATAAAGGATGCATGGTGTTAGGTTCAAAAGATTGACATTTGAATACGTTATGATAATAACAATTACATTTAGTTTGCTTAAGGTGCATTTACACTGCTAAGATATGTTTATTTTAATATTTATCGTCTGCTTTTATTTTAATAACCAAACAGAATGTTATTGTTCACTTTAATAATTTTTCCTTTGGTCCTCTTTCAATATTTTACTTAATGATTGATTTTCATGTCAGAATCGTCTGTTTTTTTTTTCTTTTAGTAGTTAACATTGGCAACTTTTCTGTACTTTAGAATGATTTGCTTGTGAAAATAAAATGCATTGGGAATTTGAAGATGGTATTTTCTTTGCTTAATAGTAATTACTTCTGCGGTGCCTGGGGCTAGGAAGTACGCTTACCTTACATTAATTAATATTCATTTTGAATGATTAGACTCTTTCGGGACCTTAATAGTAAAAAAAGAGGAAACAATTGCATTTAAAATTGTATTTACCTCAGACAATTCAAATGTGTGTGTATATATATATATATATATATAAATATATATGTAAATTCTTTTTATTTTCCTTTTAATTTTCGGGAAATATTCAATAAGTTCATATTTATATAGTAAATTAAATTGTAGTTAATTGAAAAGTTCGATTTTTTTTAATTCATATGACATATATGTTCGTTTTAAAATATGTTCGTTTAATAACATATATAATATATGTTCGTTTTTAAAATAACATATCGCAACTAGCTTTGGGGCAGAATTTCACACTTTGAATAATGTTCAGTTGTCAAGTGAACAAAACACGAAATATGTCTCTCTTTACCACATTTCCACAACATAGGACGGCCGTGATAATCTAGTGGTCATGGTCCTGGGTTCGTGGCCAACGTTCTATCAGTCTTCTACTGATTTAACTGCATCAAATATCGCATAAACACACACAGTGATATATTAAGGCATCTTAAAGTTTTTATATTCATCTCGACGGCTGAAAAGTACAAAATGTTCGTCTAGCTGTAATTCATTCAAATTCAAATTGATTACTTTGATGTTTTTACAAATGCTTCATAAAAGAATAAATTTCCTAAAACATGTAAAATAATTAAAATACATTCTTAATTTTTTTTTTATATATATCATGAGCTCATGATATATAAAAATAGAATTTTCTTTCAGGAAATTTGAGAAGGTTCCTCAGAACACAAGATATTTTGTACAGAAATGATTCCAATGACTTGCAGTAAGTTGATTTATAAAGTCCAATACACCCTCTTTGATGTGAACATCTTAAAAGTTAAGTACAGCTTTAAAATATTTTTAAAAAGTAAAATATTTGAAAATTTTAAAAACTAAAACAAAATAAAAATTTTCTTACTTATTAAGAAATATATATGACACTAAATTTAGATTCCAATTAAAGACTGTATTATATATATTATTCCTACAAAATATTACGTATCTAACTATAATAGTTTTTGAAATATCGTGCACGCAAGTGGAAAAAAATTCAATCTGAGGAAAATGCATTTAAGATTTAACATTCAAAACAACAAAATTATATTTTTAAACTTGCATATTAAAATGCTCCAGAATCATATACTTCCTCTTCATTGTGCTCTGCCAACTCTCTTTATTTTAAAACATTTTTCTGTATTTCACTTGGTGTGTGTGTGTGTGCGTCATCAAATTTTCGATCGTTAATTTAACCAACTTCCCAATAAGCTAGATCTCTGAAACTTTCAGAATCGTTCTTATTCACCTAACAATGCAATATTTAGACATTTGCGACAAGTTTTATCTAATATTTCAAAAACTTTTTTAGTAACGTAATTTGTGTAGTAACCTGGACCCATCTATGGAAAATATATTGAATTTCGCAGAGAGAGAGATCTTAAAGACGAGAGAGATATGAGGTGTTTTTTTACAAAGTTTTAACTAATATTTAAATAATTTTTTTATTAAACTTTGTCACCATATGAAAACGGTGTTTTTAAAAACGTTAGTTTTTATCTTAAATTTTTATCATTTGTTTTGCTCCGTAGGCCTAAAAAATGATTCCACATTCCTCTTTTTTCAATATTTGGATTCCAAGTTTACCATCTTTTGTCAGTGATAAACCTACATTTCAACATATTGTTATGCCTGAGATGCCCTCAATAATCCTAGTTGGATAAATCTCAAAATAGCATCTTTGTTATTGTTTGGCACCATTTAATTTTATGATAATTAAAATACGCCAAAAGCAATAAACCATCTCTAATTTAGAAGGTTTATTACTGGAAATTTGCCTGTAATTTGTATAAATTTGTATATAGTGACAGTTGCTTTCTGCTCTTCTGTACATTTTCTAGAATAGAAATAGTGTTTTGTGTTATATGTTGTGTATCTTATTTCAAAATATTTATTTTTTATATAGTCATTTTGTTATTCAAAGTTAATGTAATTTCTAAGTTTCATACATTGAATGCAAGAGTGAACTATGTTTTTATAGTATGATTATATATGGGCTTATGCAAAGATAAGAAATTTTATTCAGTTTTGTTTTATAGATTTTATTATAAGTTATTAGGGAAGTAAAATATTACTCCACACGCTTCCGATAGATAAGTTATATATTTATGTGCCGGATGAGAAATTGATATTGAAAAAAAAATAAAAATTCGAAGGACCATTCCTGAATCTACTCATATACGCATTAAGGACGAATTTGAAAAATATACTTATGACACTGCAAAATTGTATGTTCATCGAAAAAGCTGGTAATACATTACAGTCAATATCTTTAAATTATTAAATGATGGACGCCAAATAGCCCATGAGGACGCCAAATGACACACCTTTCTACCGATAAGCCAGATTTCGAAAGAAGAAGAAGTGTTATAAAATGAGAATTACAAAATGTGCAGAGCAATTCTCAAGAAACTTTTCTAGGCTAAAGATGTAACACAGATGCTATTCACATTCGACCTTGAAACATCACGACGACATCGTTGTTTTACGCCGCATTCAAGTAACGAGAGAGACTCAAGAGTTCAGCAATGTCAATAGAAAATAAAAAGCTTCTCTACACCTCCGTGATGCATCCCGTAATAACATATGCATGCCCGGTTTGGGGGTTTTCTAGCAAAATCATTATCAAAATGCTCGAAACTGCACAAAATTCTACCTTAAGAATGATATCAAAAGCTAGGTGGTTCATGACGAATACAGAAATAAGAAAAGCCTTGAAAATCAAAACTTTCAGGAAACATATTCAATTCCTTTCTAAAAACTTTTTTACTTCATTAAATAACATAAACAATCCAAATATCCAGAACCTTGAAAATTATATTCTACACCCTAAAATAAAAAGACCTAGACAAATCTTACTTGATTCCTATGAACCACCATAATTTATTTCATTTTAATTTTTATTATTTTCAACCTAATCTCTCATTCCTATTTCAATATCTAAATTCATACCCCAACAACGAGCATGCCCCTCCCCCATTGAAATAGCCGATCTCCAGGACAACCAATAGCAAAGCACTCACTCATCCACCTCCAAAAGTTTCCATCAACAGAAGAAAATTTTCACCCAGTCACCCACCCTCCACTCCAAGCTGAATTAAATCGATCCTATTGGCTCCCCACCCACCCCGCATCTGAAGAAGCAAGTGCAAGCAGTTAGACCTATTCCAGCAAAATTTCAACTATATCAGGCCTACATCGCAGTTCCCAGCAAGATACGGGTTGAAGGCGGCTATGCCGCCTGGGCACCTGTAGAGCTGTTCATAAGTTCATAAGAGTTCAGCAATTCCCTCGCCAACTTCTTCGCCTCTTTAACTGATTCATTGGTTTTATTAACATCGCACTAGAAGCAACTCGAGGACTATTGGTGATGGGCCTCGTAATATTGAACCTCGGTCAAGTGACGAGGACGACACCTGAGATGGCATTCCTCCCCTTCATAACTTCCACTCCACACCAACAAGAGGGCTTTGGGTCTCGATAGATTTAACGTGCATCATCCTTGGCTACACTGCGGTTCTGTAGTGGCATCAAGGCTCGAACCCAGGATTCGACCAAAATCGTCCGCGACCAAGACCAATAGGCTATCGCGGCCACCTTACAATAGTGAAATATTTATGATGAATAAGAGATATGTAATGAGACAGTGAAACTTACATAATTATTAAATTTCTATATTGTAATATGTCTTATATTGACCAGTTCAATTGTAATAAAGAATTTACGATTACTTTTTTCAGATTTCTTCGTTTGCGATAAAGATCAAGAATGATCAGTTTTATTAATGATTGCTTAATAGAAAATGTCAGCAAATTATTTATCTGAACTATAATAATATTATCTTAGATATGACATTTTATTTCAAGACTATAATTACTAAACGGATATTGAAGTTATAATCATTAAAAATTAATGAGATAAGAAAATTGTCTCATTTATTAATTATTACGAATCGAATTATTATGCCATCAAAAAGGAATTATCTTTCAATAACATTTTCATTTAAATTTATGATAAAATATTCACGAAGTTATTAGTATATTTATGGGGATGCAAAATTCCCGAACACTTTTAATATAGATGTTACAAACAATAAAAAGAGATCTATATTTTCTTCAAACCCATTACTTTTATACAAAACACAGACTTACACCTTTTTTCAAAACAACTTCTCCTTTATTACATTTTCTTACTTATACAAACCATTAATATTAAAATGTAGACTCCAACTCAGCCATTTCTTAAAATTTTCCAGCGTGTCATATACTCAATCCATTCGACTGCAATTTTAAAGTTTCGTTCTAAGTAATCCCTTGACGAGTAAAGGAGAATTCTACCGAATATATAAGCCGAACACGCGAAGTCAGTTATTCTAAGAAAGATCCTAACAGTTTCAACAAAGCAATAATGGACGGAACTGTTACTTCAAAAGGGAAACAAATTAGGAAGTTAGTTTGTAAAAGCAAATACAAGGCTCACTAATAGAAGCTGATGAGTATAAGGAGGACTTTCGGGCAGGTAAGCATTTGGTAAGGGAAATAGTATTTTACTGATTCACTTCACAGGTACGGAATTTATTCGTAAAGTAACATCGTAATTTTTGGGATATGATTTATGACCAATGCAAAGCAATTTGGTAAGAAACGTAGCAGTAAGTATAGAAAAATGTAACTTATGACGAAAAAGGAAAATGCATAGTTGATATAAGTAACGTTGTTGAGATTAGTATAAAATAGTTTGCTATAATTAAATTTAGCCAATACTATAAAATGTGTTACAAAGCTAAGTAATCGGAAAGACAATTAAAAACCTTTTATTAGAATATTGGTTATTAATATTTATAGATGGAATCATAAAATACGAAAGATTATCGCTGTAAAAAGTCCTATATATGTATATATATATATATATATATATATATATATATATATATGTAAAAAAAATCATAAGAAAATGCAAATAATATTTACTAAAACCTTTTGAAAAATATATTTAAAACTAAAACAATACACTATTTAATGAAAAAACAGTTAGTTATCAAATCATATTAAAAATATTATACTGACTTTAAAATAAAAAAAAATATTCTAAATAACTCCCAAATTCACTTATTTACTATTATTATACAATAGTATTAATTAAACACAGATACTCGCATAAACTATTGATAAAAATTACAACTAATTTATAAGCCAACCTATTTTGAACACCACTCATAAAATCAAGAGAAAATAATGAAAGTAAAAAATAAAGTTTAGATATTAGCCTTTTATTCTGTCCTACACTTACGAGTGTGAAAAATTGTGTTTAGACTTGTTTTTTGGATCTAACCATAACATATTCAGTAATTAAATCATTATTAAAGTTTAGACCAAAAATAATCAAAAGCATAAAAACGAACGGAAATTCAAGAACGGAAAAATGAAACAAAGAAACCAATATATTATAAATATTTGTAAAAGAATTTGTTAATATATTACAATTATTTGTAATATATATATATATATATATATATATATATATATTTGATATGCTATATCCTTAAGGGAAATAAAAGAGAGAGAGAGAGACGCTTGTTGGCATAATTTAAAATTATAAGATATACATCTACTTTCTAAGTACTTGTAAACAACAATTTACATAAAAATTATTTGAATTCGGTATATCAGTAATTTTTACAGAAAATTCAGGGGCATCTTTTTAAATGTAAAATTTCTAAATCAAGCTATTGCATCACAGACGATATATACTATAAATAAACTTTATCCCGTAACTTCATTATCTTCTGTATCGGTGAAAAGTGTCTGTACCTCAAAGGGGTTTATTTTCGTGTCGCCAGGAAGTCTTCCTCCTCGTGAACTAAAGATAATGGGTTGGTGAGGAGGAGAGCCTTTGTCTATTCTCTGTGTGAACTAATTAATTTTAGGTAGGTTACTTGCGCGACGTTCTTCGTAATTTAGCACTGCATTCGAATGTCAAAGCTCACACAAGTACCTCATTCTTTAAACTTCACTTAATCATTAACGGAGGTTTTCAGGTTTCTTTACATATAGCATGTGAAGCAGCTTGCGTTGTTCAGAAAGATGATAACTTAATCCGTTTCCAATCTGTAACTATTTTG
>BMAW01120246.1:0-20659 GCA_019974015.1 Nephila pilipes
GAATTTAATCTAAATCGGCTTTGATCTTTGTTCGCGTTAAGCCTTTTAAATGTAAGTGTTAAATCACCACTTGAAACTCTCTTCCCCCCCCCCTTTTTTTTTCTAAATAATCACTAGATTTTTGCTTCAAACAAAAAAATGAAACCATGTGATGTAAATAACTAAGATTAAGACCGCTGTCTAATGAGTCACAATGCTTACTAAAACAAACCATTTTCGAGGCTGCTAGTGCCCTCTCTTGAATTTTCTTATTGAATGACCCTCATGTTACACTGATTCACTCTAACTTGTCTTCATACATGTATTAATAGTTTTGCAAGTTGTTTCAATTTTTTTACCAATAATAGTGCTCTAAAGTATTAGAGTTAACACTATTGAAAACCAAGGAATGAAAATGTGTGTAACTTTGACTCATAGGATGTAGTAAATATATTCAGAAATTGCATCTAACTATGATGGTATTTTATTCAGAATATGTAAATACAGAATCAATATAAGACCACATTCAATACAATATCAGAAAAATAAGATTTAAAAAACACTCAATTGATTGTATGCTTTTCGTGGGATATAGAGTAACAAAGCTTATTTTCCCTAAAATTATATTTAAAAAGTTAGATTACCACTCATTGATTGTATGCATTTTGTACGATGGCTTTTTCGGCAACAAAGGTTATTATCCATAAAATTATGCTTAAAAAGTTAGGTTATCTCTCATCTTTAATTGATGAGAATATGTCACGTATTTCGTAAAAGGTATTTGTCCTCGTAGAGGACAGAAAGAAAACACCTACTAGAAAATGATATAGAAGCTAATCAATAACTCTGGTCGGTCGTTAATTATTTATTTTAAAAAATTCCTTTTCATCCAGTTATTGCAATAGAAGATCAATACATGCTCAATTGATGTTTCCATATTTGGATGAAAATGGGAATCCTGGAATTGCACTTTTAATATAATTATGTTAAATATGTAAGAAAAGTAATTTAATACTTCAAAGTTAAAGGAAGTTGTTTTTACTTCTCTATAAATTATTTATAAGTATCAATGGCTGGTAATGTGCTAATTATTATAAATGTAGAAAAAGATAGCATATAAATTTGTATAAAAGCATACATTTTCCTCTCATTTATTAAGCAGAAACGAACATTTGAGAAAAATTACAGCTCGCGGCTTAGGTCACTGCAATTTAGATGATAAATGACTTAGATTGGATTGTACATAAAATAAATGTTAAGGATGACTAGGGAAACTAGTTTTTGGAACATATCTGCAAGAATGTTTTATTTCAGAATGATTAAGCTAAGGAATGTTGCGTGAATGTTTTCTAATTTATATGTTCCTGATTAAATTTGTATGATTTTAATATGAAAAGTGAATGAATAGATATTATTTCTGCTATCAAAACCATTATAATGTATGCCTCTGTACTACTGATGAGAATATCTTACAAATCGCTTTCTTTTGAGAATTTTGTTCATATTAAGAAATGTGAATGCAAATGCGAAACTATCTACCTATCCACAAATTTTAAATTTCAATTATTTTAAAATGTATACGCTTTATAGCATTTTGAGATGTAATACTGTGAAATATTTAAGACACTCGACATGTGATTTGTAAGAATAAAAATGAGTGAAAAAAGGCTCGACTTGATAGGGGTTTTCCATTTTTTCAGCTCTATTTTTTTTACAGATATAAAAAAAGAGCTATGAATTGTATTTAACTCAAAGATGAAAATTCCGTCAGAAATTTTATTATTTTAAGCAAAACAATAATCCATACATTTTAAATTTATCGAATATCAAACGGTAAGTAAAATAAATAAGTACACCAAAAAACTTAAACTTATTATTAATTATACATAAACCTAGATTTCAAATGTCTTGTAACTTTTTATAACAATCAAAAAAAAATTCTAGTCATAATATATATATATATATATATATATATATATATATATATTAAATATATATATATATATATATATATATATATATATATATAGTCTATTATTGTTATAAATAATAAGAATCACTGAGTAATTTTGTGGAGAATCAACTTTGAAGGTGAGACGTTATCGTTACAAAAAACTTTTCTGTGACTTCTTCATTCGCAAATCACCTGCTCACAATAGAACAGGGATAAACCGGTTTACTGGTTGCACATATTTCATGTAATTCTTGTGCGAAGAACGCAAAAACCGATATTTGGATCCACAGGAGTATGAGTTTCCAAAAACACTATTTAATGGAGATAAGTGATGTTAGTGCAGACAACTGGCGGTTTGCATTGCCCCCATATCTATGCTTAAACACGTCCGTTTAAAATGGAGTTTGAAACATTTGTAGTGGATTTTGAGACTGTAAGTCAATGCAATGTATAGTGACGAATATCGCTTTAGTCTGAACATTCACGCTCATCGGCTAACGATATGGTGAAAACATGGAATTTGTTTTTACCTTAGAAACATCGTGGGTAAACATCTTTTTCTATTCACTGGAATCATAGTGGGGACAGGCCAACAGACCTCCCTATCTTTGAGATGGAGTATATGGCGGCTAAGGGATACAGAGAGGAAGCTCTTTCTTGAGCCTTTTATTTGATTGTTTCGCGGTGCTGAAGTTCTGAACTTCATATTTATGGATAATAACGTATCTTGTAAACATACGTGTTTCAGCGATTTCTTCCTTGAAACGGAAAATATGAACCACATCGAACATGTGTCGGGAGACAATTGTTTCCGGATCCACCAGAATCCGTTTCTGAACTGAAAAAAATCTCTCTGTAACGTTTGGAGCTCTTTGCGCCCGCAACTCATCTATAATGCCTTCGGAAGTATCGAAAATCATTGTGCAATGTACTTGTCTGTTGCACAAATATTGTCTGTCAACAGATGATAACACTCCTTATTACACAGCAGCATCACCTTTTTTCTTTGTTTTTCACTAAACCCAGTTTTCATTCAAACTTTTCCTTTGCGAAATAAGAAGGACCATTATAATACTTTCTCATTGTTTTCTTTTTTACAACAATTTTACTCTTGCATATCTTGTTTCCCACCATTCCAACTGAGCGCCTTCACTATCATATGATTACCAGTTTTATGCATAATTTTTTGTCAAATTTGTGTGTGTGCAGAGATAGAGAGAGACAGAAGTGAATTAGAATGAGCTGCCGAAGTGCTTAATATGTAAGAGGAAGAACTGTCTTATAATATACTTCTTTGTTATTTTCTTCCTTGTGTGAGATTAATCGTCATAATAAAATGACTGGCCTGACTCTTCAAATGTTATTAAAAGAATCTCTACCAATAACTTCTCAAGCGTGTGTGTTTAAAATTTATTTTCAAATTCATTTCCCATAGGAAGTCATTTATTTAAGTTGATGTCTTCTTAACACAGACACATTATATAGAAAGGATTAAGAACAACATCCTATGCTTAGCAGATATCGCGAGCTGTACTCAGATTTACGTGTATTATACGACATTTATCATTTGATAAAAAAAAGAGTCCATAACATGTTTCCTGGTAGTTTTTCAACTGCAGGTAAAGGAAATTTTAACTCAGCTTTGTTAATTCCGCAAGTAATGGGATTTGAGAAAATATCGGATAAGCAAGATACGCGTGACTCTAAAACAAAAATTCAAATAGGTTTAAAGGGAGAAAAGGCATTTAAATTATAAAACATTTTTAAAAGAAGAGGAAAATTTATATATATGTATATATGTTATATATATATATATATATAGATGGATGAATAAACAGACGGACGGACGGACGGAGACGGACAGACAGACAGATATACAATTGTCTGATGTTAATAAATACCTGTATTTGAAATTGATTTTGAATTTCCTTTGACAATAATATAACACAAAATTGTCACGATTAACTTTATTCTGTCAGAGGTTTCTCCGAATAAACATTTCTTTACATAATTTCTGCAAATTTGCTCCACTTGAAAATCTTCCGCCATTTCCCTAATGTAAGAGATTTTACGAGCAGATATTTATTGAAAATGAAAGGAAAACAGATAAGATACAGCCAATATTCCCTAAGAATCTTTATTCTTATGTGAAATTAATGACTTGGAGATCTTTTAAAACGACCCTGTTTCTAAATACGGGCTACGTTTTCAATATTTATTCTCTTCTATGCTCACCTCTTAAACTAGGTTCCATTATTGGATTTGACGCACAGATTCAATTGTTTGTTCAGAAAATTACATATTTCAACTGAAATCATCGAATTCAAAGGAAAAATGATGAAAAGTATTTTGATCGGAAAAGCATGTGTAAATCTTTCCAATACTTTACTTTATATGATAGTATATAAACAAAGTGTGTCATAAAATAACATTGATAAAAACAAAGAAAAAGAAGAAAAAATTGGATTTTACTGTCACATCGATTTCTTTTTGTTTCGACAGCAGATTTGTCTACAGAAGTAGGTTCTTCTGTTTCTACCGTTTTTCTTCATGATATTTTTAAATAAATGTTTGGATTGAGATAGATTATTTCCAAACAGCATAAATCCTTTTACGATAAGCGGGTTATTTCTTCCATAATAAAATGTTCTGAAATAATGTTAAGTATATATATAGCTGGATTACGCTTTTGGGTATCTGATTTGAATAAGTAATATATTTTTCTTGAAATTCATTTACGTTAATTATGTATCTTAATTTATTTTTCTCGAAACGGGGCTGAGCAAACAAACCTTGTTTTTTTTCAAATTAAATGAAGAAAATGAAGGAATGGAACTGATTTTAACTTCAAATGCATTCAAATGATATTTTTTATTATTTTTTAACTATTCAAATTTAGATGAAATAAATTGTTTTTTTTATCGTGTAATATAATGATTCCTTAGATTTATGTCATGTGTTTAGTTTAACCTTAAAAATATTTCGAATAAACACTTAAATTACATACAAAGATTATTTTTGAAAGTGAACAAAATGTAAGCAATTATATATTTAAGTATAAGCATTCTAAGATAAGTTATAAAAATATATTAGTAATAATTCTGCAACTTGAATCAAAATATTTTTAGATATATATATTTATTAATAATGAATCTAATGTTTATGTGATAAAAAATTTTTGAACAAATCCGTGAAGTTTCTTCAAAATTACATCATCATACAGGATTTATACAATTCTACAAACAAAATATTTTCCAGATTGTAAAAATGGAAGATTACTAGTATTTTTTTTTTAACTTTTAAGTGAATTTAGTTTCAAATAACAATAACAATGAGTTTTATTTTTACTTACTTTTTATTTCTACATCTAAGAGGTAGACTCAGCCACTCTTGGAGTCCAAAATTTGCAGGGAAAGCTAATTTTTCTCTGTATGGCTATCATTAATTTTAATATGCCATTACCTTGACGTTAAGTTTAATGTAGAAAAGTACTCAGCTTTTTTAACTCATCTAATCGGGTTAAAGACGTTAATATATTTTTACAATTAAGGAATATTTAACATAACATTATACAACAATTATACTGTTCATTATTGATTGACTAAATATAGAAGAGACATAGGGGAAAATGGGTCTTTGATGATATCACGCAAAGTGTATTTCTGTGTCACGAAATCTTGCAGTACCTATGAAAGAAATAAAATCACCATTACCTAAATAAAAATTGCTGGAAATGTCTTACAGCAGCCCATCAGTACTTCGAAACATCAAATAACGACCCTGGTGTTCCCTAAATTTAATTCTATTTAATTTCTAAGAATGGTAGAGTCTACATGCTGTATAACATTGAATCCTTCAGTTTTTGTAAGTATTGGAAAAAATATGCGAGTTATTCAGCCTTATTATTATTACATATTCTTATAAACATTCAGAATTATTGAATTTTTTTCAATATAATAGCATTTAAAAAGAATAGCAACCTGGAAGGATCTAATGAATATAATCAATGAAGAGGAAACTGTTAATACAGTGATATTAAGCGTTTGAAAAGTGATTCGTTGTTTGCAAATTGCAGTCACAGATCCTCGAATTTTCTTATATTTAACAGCTTTTTTCATTGTTGCGAAAATTTTTCACAACGGGTAAATTAGTCCAATATGAATTTATAATTCAACCAATTCCCCTCAAATAAAATTATCCGAAACATGTCTATAATTTTAAAGTAGATTCTTTATCCAATCAATAACTTTAAAATCAAATAAATTTACAAATCCCTTCTCCTTGTCATCAAGCAACATATCAAAAAGGTATCTAAAGGTTTCTAAATAAACAAAGAATTTTTCTTTTAGTTAATAATAATTTCTTAAGGACTTAGTGACTTCGTCTTCAATAAAAACCATATAAATTTATATCAACACCATTTTTCTTATTATTTATTTATTAGTTATCTTTTAGGTGGAATGAGTATAAATCTTATGTATTAGGTGTTTATTCTCTTAGCAGTAGAGATAAAATTGAAAGAAAATATTTTGATTCCGTTCCAATATCAGATTCAAAGTTTTACTCTTTCCCAAGAAAATTAATTATTCTCATTTAGTTGTAAAACCTACTTTTTCTTCTCTTAAACAGAATCCTCCCCATTATATGTTATTCCAAACTTTTCCCCCTCCTCTGAGCTGCTCGACTCAATCGACTATTTATTTAATCTTATCTCACGGGACGGTATCGCCAGCTTGGAAAAAAACTGTTTTGATCTAAAAAGGAAATGAAGTAAACCCAACTTCATATCCTGTATCATTGGAAAACGAATAAAACAGTGTTACTTTGTATAAACACACGTGTCCATAAGCATATCAATAAAGATACAGGCATTTTCAGTACTACCTTATAGAAGGAAATATATCCATGCTCATACTATGTCGAAAGGAAAGAATATAAAATATGGAATAAAACACTACGAAATGAAAAAAAAAGAAGTAGGATAAAGGCTTTAGAAAATTTAAGCATCTCATAAGGTCACCAATAGTTTACCACAGACAATAAGGCTCCAAAGTAAATGGAAGATCATTTAATTATTTAGTGGTCGTGATTCTATAGCTCTTCTGAAGAAGATAATCCATTCGAGGGATGCATAAGTTTAATATATGAATATTAAAATAAAAGAACAATTCATAAAATCAATAAGAATAGAATTCATGAACGAGAAAAAGGAGGTCCAAATTTACTTTTTTTATGAGATCGTAAGAAAATTAAAGTTATAAGCATAATTTAATCATAATTTATTATTTAAATTGAATAATATTACTATCTTTATTCTTTTCTGAAATTAATTCAAGTAAAGAATTAATTAAAAAAACCGAAATAATTAATTAATTAAAAACTTTATTTAATAAGATATAGAATTCAAGAAATAGGTAGAAAACCATACAATATTGCCATAAAAATTTAATTTGTATATTTAATTTACAATACTTTGTATCAATAACGCTTAGAAATATTACGGTGAGAAACTAAAAAAATAAGATTCATGGAATTTGATTTAATTTATCCTTCCCAGAATTACAGTAAAAATTGATGTAAATTAATTAATTATTAAAACTTGATACTTAAATTTCTTTAATTTCATATGAATTCTATTATATTTAGAATTATAAAGAAGAATTAAGATAAAACTTTATAATTATTCTTTCATCAAACATTGTTCCTATAAAATTAAAAAAAAAAGTGTACTTAATAATGATTTGGAAACTAACTCGTTCATATAAGTATATAAATTTTTAGCCTTTAAAAAAGAAAAAAAAATTTACTTTAATTTATTTATCACTATTTAATTAAAACAGAAACAGCTTTGAGTGAACAAAAATGCATAATTTAGCTTAATACATTTAATACGTTATTTCATAATAATAGAATTAAAAGGATTACTAAAAGTAAAAGAGTTGCAAAAGAAATTATCTGAAGCAGTTACAGGCTATCTTTTTATTGCCAGCTATTGGTAAATACATCATTTAAAATACTAATAACAAAGGTAAACTTATTTAGGTGATTATTTCTAATATATGTTCAGTATTATAACGATAGAAGAAATGAAATTTAGTACTGCTGTCAACAAATTAATTTTATATTTTGTGTGCTTTTCTCTTTTGTTCGATACATTGAGCTTTTTATTGAGAAATAATGGTAACATGTTTAAGATAATTGTGTGAATATAAATTTACAGTCAGAGAAAATATGATTCGCAGTAAATTAATTCTGAAAGACTTAAAGTTGTGATTTTTAAAATGCACTTCTCAGAAATTTAAATGAACAGAGACATGAAAAGTGAAACAACTACCAAAATAATTTAAGTAAAAAAAATATATTTATAAAGTATGGAATTTATGCGGCAAAAGAAAATCATTAATTTATTTAGGTACTTTTTTTACAGTTGAGTGTTATGGCAAATACTTATAAGTCGTTGCCATAACATGAAAGGTCAAAGAAATTGTAAAAAGTTCAAATATTCAAACATACTCCTTATCCGAAGGAAGTGTCACTTATGAATATTGACACAATGATATGAAGATCGAAAATATTGATAAATTATTTCTTGAAGTTTAAAGGTAATTAAAAGGAAGAAGGATAAAAGGGACATTTTGTCAAAAGATAACACCTTTTTCAGATAAGCACTGACTAAAGAATACTTGAATAGTGAAGTTATTAAGCAAGTAAGTAAAAAGTATTTAAAAAATAATTTTAATACTATTTACCGGTCTAATAATTACCAGAATGTATCAAATTTATGTAAGCCGCATGTATGGAATCTTTATAAAATCTAAAGATAAAAATTTGAGAAGTGATGACCTGAAATGATCAATAAAGGAAGGTTATTTTATTTGATGAAAAGGAAGGAAATTAACTAAATCTTGAAGTTTTGAAATTTCATAAGTAAGACCTGAGAAAATAATTTTTATTTTCCAAACTGTGCGTTGCGAGAAAGATCAGTTTTGATAGAGGGATGTTTTTATTTTCATGTCATAAAGTATTTCTTATATTTTTGGAAAATTATTTTATCATCATAAAAGTTAATTTTTATTGGTCATTATTTCTCCAGTTGAAATACCGTTGGTCAGAAATAAATTGAATTATCAAGAAGACGACTCAATTTCACACGATTCGAAAAATAAAGATTAAATTATATACTAATATTTGTAATATCTCTGAATTACCAGCCTCATAATTAATGGTATTCAACTTACCGAAAAAAATGATTTGATGAGATAATTTTACATGTATGTAAAAGAAACCTTCCTTCAAATGCTAAACAGAAATATGTGAATTAAAATGAATATCCTACAAGATTCATTCCTAAATCTGATTAAAATTAGTTAATCTGGAATTGAGATAATTCAACTCTATGGTTAATTTATATGAACATTCTAATTATAATTTCATTACTCTTCAATTTTTTTAATAACAATATATTTTACACTAGCTAGAATTTTTCTTCGTATAGTATTAAATGTTTTAGATGATTGAATATTCATTAGTGTATTTTATTGTCTCTATCTTATAAATATATATTATAGTTAATAAATAACAAATACAGTATGTTTTGTTTTCTTTATTTATAAGTTTCCGAACAATTCTCATGTTTATATATTTAAAATTTTTATTCATACAGTCAGAAAAATTTTGCACGATTCATCCCACATGACATTTCAAACTAACAAACAGTTGAATGAAATTTGATCCTTTCTTTCTGTGTGTAATTACATTTTCATTTACATTTGTATCAGGTCAATATCTTATCCAATGCTAAATATTAAAAGTTTCTATCATACAGACAGTATCGAAATTGACACTTGCTCCTCATTCGGAATATAATACAAGAAAACATTATCTTGTTATAAAATGAATTGTTTCTCCTAACGTTATCAGTACTGGAGACAATTTTTTTATACATAAACACTTCTCAAAGAGATTTTAACTTAATCTGAAATTACTCCCTCCCCTTCAATTACTATTCAAACGCATTCTCAAAATTTCGACTGTACTTTAAATAAACCTGTTTCTAATATTGATATTTGGAAAAGGAGTACCAGCCAGTGCAGCTGAACAAAAAATGCTTTATACTCAGTGGAAAACATTTAGCATCCTAGTTAGTTCTATTTAATCGTATCACTTAAAATTTATTTATATGGAGTTTTTTTATGCTTTGAGATAGTTTTTTATTTTTTTTTATTTTCACGTACACTATTCCTTAAATACCAGTGAAACAATTCAGACATACACTGGGAAACTCAATATTACCAACAATTAGGGGATCTTACATATTTTTAATGTCCCAATGCTAATAGTTCTTCTCTACTTCGTTTTACCCTTTAAGGTATCCGTACACCTTTTAAACGCCACTTTTGTCAAAATTGTCGATTAACTAACTTTATTGTCAATATAAAATTTAAACTGTTTTCCTTCTAATAGTGTTTAAATTTTGCTTATACCTTATTTAGAACTTAAGTTACAGGGATTTTACTCGGTAGCTAATTTTTAATTGCATTTGAAAGTTTGTTTTTGATTTTTTTCAAAATGAGTTTTCTCGACATATTCACATATGGCAACATAGATATCAGAAAAAGTTATAAAAAAAATTAATTTAAATTTTGCAAGTATCTTTCTTATATAGTTTTTAAGAAACCCTATTACTTCCATGGTTGTAAAAATGATTCGTTTTTAGTAATAAAGGTGTAAATCATGTATTGTTATAACTTTTTCATGATTTTTCATTGTTATTTTACTCGAAACATAATAAAAATTGTAATAATATAATTTTTCTCATGAAAGTAGTACCAGCCCCCCAAAAAATGTTATGATGAATAAGATAAAATTTACAGAATAATAACATTTTTGTTTACTTTTGAGTTATGAGCGTTATTCTGATAGTCAATTTATGTACTATTTTCACCATGGTTTCCACTCCAAATATTTTTTAATTAAAAGCAGATTATTAAATGCAATTTTCAAAGTCTTAGGTTATATTTTAGCATTAAAAATATTTTGATAGCAAATATCAATGTATTTCAAAACCTTTTCTCCGAAAGTGTACGGATTCCTTAAGTATTTTTTTCTTCCAACATGTTCTTTTTTTCACTTTCTAGTTTACCATTCTTTCGATAACATTTGAGAAAACCCTTCTGGACTTATTAATCACCTTAGAAAATTCTATGACTTTTCTTCACACATTTCATCTACACATTTTCAGAAGGTGCGTAAAAGCATTAAATGTTGTACATATTTTAATCACCGGTAAACGGACAAAGTCGTGGTGCCGAACGTGCTGGATTAAAATAAAATAACTTATTAAAATACACATGAATTTGTAAAACGCGCGAATAACTCTATTATATAATTAAATTTTAATTATGATAATTCCAATTTTCAATTCGAATGATAATTATTAGTTTCACAATTTATTCAAAAATCAACACATAATCAACACATATTCAACACATAATCATATAATTTTGAATTCTGTAGTTGATAATCGCTAATATGAAATATAATTGAGAAAATATTTTGTATGAGTGTAAGCAAACAACAATAGGCGTTGATCAACTATTGGTGAGCAAAATAATAATATTTTATGAAACTGATAATAAAATTAGCTCTAAATAAATTATAGAAATAGATTATAGAAAATAAGTTGTAAATATATTATAAAAATAAATGACAGAAATTATATATTTACATTGAAAAATGAGTGATAATTGTGAAGTTTAGAGACAAAAAGGTTTTCAGGTTAGAATTTTCATTACTATAAATGATAATCTGTTACAAGTTTAAATACCGCGAGAAAGATTAGTTCTAACAAACGTAATTTAAAACGAATTTCAAAGAAGTAAAAATTTAAATCCGTGACGAAGTTAAAATGAAAACAACTGCGAGACAAATCTCCATAAGAGAACCAGACATCCATTATCAAAGCAAAATGTCATAGCACTAGAAAAATTTATTTTATCAGGTAAGAATAACGCTTTAAATGAATTTGAAGCTTGTGGATTTGTTGCAGTTTTCAGTTTGACAGAAATCTCTGTTGTAAGATATGTGGGAAAAGAAAAATCAATTCATACTAACTGACATAAGTAAATGTTTTTAAATTAATTAAGACCATTTGAAATTAAAACCTTCTTTAGATCCAAATTGATTTGGTGTTAAAACTACGAAAACGGCATTATCTGTTAAATATATAGCGAACAATTTGTTAAATCTCTAATACATTTGCTGTGATGTATTTTATCAAATCATAACATTTCCCCCTCTGATTATTTTTTAACATTCCTAAAATATTTTAGATGCTTCAGTTTATGAATATGTACCAACATACATTTCAATGGAATAACAATTTTGTAAATGGGGAGAAAATAGATTTTCAAATAAAATGTGTGTGATCTGTTTTCTTTCTTTATTTATACATATTTAAAGATTTGTTTCATTTATTTTGTTTATTGTTACTGATTAAATATTACTGTACAAAAAATATGTTAAACATTTTTAGCATTTTTTTAAGAAATTGAGAAGCATGAGAAAATTATTTTTGTGTTAAGTACTTTAATATGTCACAAAATAATCGTATTTAAATTTTAAAAAACTACTTAAAAGATATAGGGAAATATTAGTATTGATTTTATTTACGTCGCAACTGGGCAATCTGTGTACTGATGTTATGGTTCTCGCAATTTGGAACCTAGGTAAAGTGACAAAGGCGGCAAATTAGCGATTACCTGATTCTTCTAACTTCCTAACCATATCATGAGCAAACTTTGTGGTGCGAACTCTTTTTAACGTGAAGCATCTCGCATAGTTCTTCAAGTATGAAGCTATATATTTCGAATAAAATGTTCTTTGCCCTTTTAATCAATACTTCCTTTCATGATTTGAAGTGCAGCACTAACACTTCATATTTTCTTGGCATTTGAACCCTACAAGTAGATATTAAAAATATAATTACCTGCATTTAATGTAGAATAATAATATAATTCTTATTCAGGAATTTCTAAGACATTTTCATTATTTGGGAATGGAAGAAAAGGATCATAATATACTTTAAGCTCCAGAGCCTTATCTATATCCACAAAGGAGGTTTAAATTTCCTTATTCAAGATTTGTTTTTTGATTCATCTGCGAAAATTGCTTTCCATAATAACTCTTATATATCGACATTTGAGTATTTCTTTTTTTTTATCATTTTTATCCTTTTTATATTTCATAATGAAATCGTTTTGTCCCCTTTTCTCCTTTTTTACAATTAGAGAAAGTTCATTTTCAGAAGAAATGTATTTTCTCTCTTTTCAACAAAGAATTCAAATAATAAATAATATAAATATATGCATTACGTTAGAAAAGTCCGGATTAAGGTAGCCTAACACCTGCATTAGAATATAAATTTTATTGCAAATCTCCCTGTAATAAATGTAAAAATAACTGTGATAAGAGAAAAGTGCTTTTTTTAAACACGATCGGTAATGAAGTAAGAGCATTAAAATTAAATATGAATTGAGCTTTGAAGACCTTTATTTGAACTTAGACTGAATTTGTGATCTCCCATTTTAATACTCAGTGATAATACAAAACTGTTCTTAGAGCAGATTAGAAATTCTAATAATTTTAAATTAACATTAATGGTTGTATTTTTAAATAAAAATTGCTATATTAGTGAATGTTGAAGAATAATACAAAAACGTTAACTAGAAAGAATGAATGTAAATGAAACTATATTCCATGATTTACATCTGCATGATAAAAATCTATGACATTAAGATCTTCTATTTAAACAAAACAATTACACAAAAACAAATTTTTATTGTTTTAGAATTAAATTCTGAGGATTTAGTAAAATAAATCTGAATGTAAAATCATAAAGGCTATAAAGTCAAATTCAATTGAAGGGAAAGAACGTTATGAATATACAATTTTATAGGAAAACATACGAGAGGTGAATAAACTTGGAATGAGATCCCTTTGAGCTAAGTGTTTCATACAAATGAGTAATAAAAGTACTATACGTGCATATAAAAGGGAAAAAACATTCAACTACTGAGATTTTACTTTTCAAGGAATCATTGTGGCAAACAAAGGAGGAAATGTAAGAAAATCATCATCTGAATGCTTATACTGTTTAAAGTCATTTAAATGGCATTAGAAATTAAATGCTTTGATAACAAATATCCTTTGTATGCCGATTATAATTTATTATTCAATAAAATCGCGTATCAAACTGGCCTCTTGAAATTGATTTGACTATTTTACTAAAAAAAAATTTGTTAAAAGTAGAAGAACGTTAACAAAGATAAAGTGTTTTAATTTTTATGCCATTTTAAAAGATTCTTTTGTCTCTTTCATCTCCTACCATTGTATCACTAGAATTGAAATTAAATCACAATAAATATTATGTGTGCCAGTATGTGAAATGTTTTACATTTTATTCCATTTTTCTTTGTATTTATTTTTTTCAACTGTTGGATAGGTTTGTTATTAGACATAAGAAAACTGACAACGGGACCATTTCCTATTTAAAAAAGCATAAGTAAGTATAAAAAGAAATATATTTAAAATTACATAGAGCATAAATTTCTTAATTTCTCACAGAATTCCTGATATTTATATCAATATACTTTTATTTACTTATTATATTATACTTTTTTTTATTTTATATTATTTATTTCATCTGTGTGTAACAGCTTTAATCAAAAATTATTGTTCCAAAAAACATATTCTGTGAAGGTAGTGTATATGTAATGATTACTAGAGTATATATAATATTGCTTATTTGCCTGACATTTTTTCTATTTATATCTACCTAGAATTAAGTTAAAGTTCTACCACTAATAATGCTGAAGATAAATTAATGCAACTGTAAATCTAAAAATAAATCGCAACCCTAAATTATGATGACTTCTTATCTAATATTAAGGAGTCATAATTTTTTTTTTTACATATTTTTGCAAGTTTAAACTTTCCTGGAATCAAACCATATTTTATTTCACATTATATGCAAGGAAATTAATATTTAGTTAATCTTTCGAAAATCCATTTAAAAGTAATTTCTATATATTTTGGATGCCTTTTTAATACCATTAAAGAAATTGATAAAGATGAAAATCATTTACAGTCTTAAAAGAATCCCGTTAATGATTCTTTTTGTTTTAGCTTAAATTTTTAGAGGCAGAGAAATAAATTCAATCTGTTCATCTATTTATAAATCAACCATTCAAATAGTAGTTTATATCATTTCCAAAAGTGGTTTTCTTAATACAATTCTGTATAGGAATATTAGATTCTTATCGGATTAAGTTATAAGATATAGTATATTTAATAACTTCTCCAAAAGTTAGGTAATCAGCTTACCCTATTAGAACAGCAACGAATAAAGAAACATGCATAAAGAACCATTAAGTTAATTGTCGAACACAACATTTTCACTTTTGTTTAATGTATTCTAGAATATCAATTTCTTTTGTATCATACTGAATTATTTAAGACAATTTATCACTTTGTATCATTAGCAAGAAAACATAGTTGCCATTATATCATTAGTTAGTTACGTCTTCTTTATAGAATGCAATTAGTGGATTTTTGAAAATATAAGATTTTAAATTTTTTCTTACATTATTTAATGCTTTCTAATTTTACACACACTTATATATAAATATATTTGCTACTTTTAAAATGTTTGGTAATTTGCAAATTTTTCAATTAAAATTTTGATTTTTCTATTTATTTTGCATTCATTTTACTTTCTTTTGAAACTGAATAATGCATTTGCATTCATTTTTTTGTTTGTTGGAAGCCTTTATTATTCTACTTTTGTAGTTTGGTTCATGACGTCTTCTTTTTTATTGTCTCAGCTCGATTTTTTTCATATTGCTGTAGTTTTAATTTTCGAAATAGCTTCTCAATTTGTTTCGCAACTACATAAATATTAAGTCAATAGTTCCGTGTCCTAACCTGCGGAGTACAGTAGCTCCTAAGTGAAATAAATATGCAATTTGACCATTTTTACTGACTGCTATTTTATCTCAAAAGTAAAAACTAATCCTGACGGAGTTGGGAATTTGGATTCTGTTTCATATGTGTGTGTGTGCGTAATGATTTAACTTTAATTTAAATTAGTTTCTTATAATAATAATTTAATTTCCTAATTTTTCTCATTCTCTTATTTAAAAGTAAAGCGTCAATTCTTATTTCCGTATACCATTCCTTTTTAACTTTAATTTATGCAATTACGCGCTCTTAAAACCAGCAATGTCAGCTATTCCAACGGCTTCAAAGCTGTAGGGATGATCCCTACAAGACTTTATGTCAGGACTTAAATTCCCTCGAAATCCCTTCATTCACCCCACATGTTCTATGACGTTTATAGTGAAAAGTCCCTATTACATAACCAAAAATACAGCGAAAAGCCATCTGTTGCTCTTACGCTCCTCCCTGATGATCATCTGATATATATATATACTATATATATATATATATATATGTGTGTGTGTGTGTGTGTATTTTAATTAAAAGAAAACAAATCTAGAACACATTATCATTAACAGTAAGAAAACTCAAAAAAAGCAAATAATATTTGAAGGAATTGAATATAAAAAATTATATCTTTTAAAACAAAAACTGTACATTCAGGCTTGTTACTGAATGGAAAGATTAACATGTTTTGGGTATTAATAATTTTCTTGTGCAATTTTTTAGGTTATCCAAATTAATTTTCCCATATGACACAAAGTAGAAAAACAGAATATGTCATTTGCAGAAATGAAAAGTTTTTAAATAAAGTTTATAAGAAGATGAAACATAATAAAATCAATAGTGTTGATATTAAGCATAATTTTCACTTTTTAATATGAGGAATCCTTTCAATTAAAAAGCTTATATACTCCAAAAAATATGTAAATTACAGAGTAGGCATAGTAGAAACTTGACAATTTAAATGTATGTTTTACACGTTTAACAACTACAAACAATTGTAATATTAAGAATAATTTTGAAAAATTTAAATATATATATAATATTTGTTCATAAGAAAAATTTCCTTCTTATTTATATTCAGAAAATATATTAATTATTAAATATGTAAAATATTAAGAAAAGTAGTCAGGTAGGAAACCGAGTCCCCATAAAAAGTGCGGTAATTAATGCTGGCAAAGAAATTGTGTACTCTCCTTTAATTTTTCATAAATATTTTTGTTCAATACAGACAAATACAAATGACCTACTTGGAAGATTCTTAGTAAACGCTCAATAATTTAAAAACCAGTTATATAAAAGCAATTTTTTCGTATTGAATAAATTGTGTAATAGTTGATAGACAATAATTTGATTGGGAAGCATAATTGTTAAAATCACTGAAGTAGCATCTACGAAATATTTTGATCTCTTAAATGTAATATTAATCTATTTAAATATTCTATTACATTTTCGGATATGCACTGATATGTTGATCTGAGTCTCATAAACTAAATCTATGCAATAAAAAAGTAATTAAAGCTATTGGGTTGTTGGTTATATCCTCCTTTTTAAAAAATATAATAAAGTCCTGTATTTCACAAATGAATAATTAAAACAGCTGACAAATGATAGGACAAAGTATACATTTTTTGTTCCTGTGAAAGTATTATATTGAATTCATAAGAATGTAATACTTTATATTAGATAATTTTAGCAGAAATTTCTAAATATAAACGCTATGTTGACGAATTCAAGATGGTTCTTAGATGAAACATTATGATTACTTGTCATCGAAATAATATATATGTTTCAAGAAGAGAAAATATTTCATACAGAAATACAAAATGAGATGCTATAGCTTGATTTGAGAACCATTAAAAAAATAAACATGGAAATCTTAGAAAATTAAAATACTTAGTACAAAGGAAGAAACTGTTTATATTTATACTTCTGTAAAGCAATTCTACAAAAATGCATATTTCCCTTTATTATAGTTCTGAGCATATACTATTATTGATTTCAGAAAAAAATGTGTATTACTCTTGTAAAAAATGACGCTATGTACTTACAATCATAATTGTTCATCAAACAACCTCTCAAGAAATAATGAGTAGCCACTTACATAATTAATGCTCTACGTGTTAACTATTTTCTAACATCTCAGCATATTTCAGATTTCTTTAATGATGATTCTCCATAACTTTCATTATCTCATTTTCGTTTAAATACCAAATAGCTTATGAGTGAATGTTTTACCGATAAGTAATTTTCCTCCTCATATATTAGCACATTAATGACATAATTTGTTGAAATATGATATTGATGTAAACTAGTTAGTGATTTATTCAATTTTTGTTCTCATGTCTAGACTAGGATCTCATTAAGGAAATAAATACCATGCATTAATTTCATAACTACAATTTTTCAATTGATTTTAGTTAACATTACTGACACGTGAGCTCATCACATAACTACGGCCGCTTTTACAGTCATAAAACGAAACTTTTTTCATCAAATATGAATCAATACAATACATCACATGTATAGCATTGTGATTTGTAACATATATATATATATATATATATATATATATAGATATATATATATATATTGTGTAATAATTTCACTTAAATATAATTTAAGTTCCTAACTTTTCCTATATTTAAACTGACAATAAGACTTTTTTCCTGATACTACTCCAACTTAGATTTTAAATTATGCAATCATGCATTTATATAATCTGCACAACCAGCGTTTCTTACGGATTCAGACCTGAACGGCTAATCCTTACTAGACTTTTTGTCTATCGGAAAGTTCTCTGTAAATACCTTCACCCTATACCATGGGATGAGAAGAAATCCCTGCATATAAATTCTAAGCAAGGTAAATTGTCCCTATTCCATTTTGTCCACGAAGGCGGAAACTGTGTCACTGGTCTCCTCAATTGCATGTACTAAACCAAATGGAGCCTGGCTCTCATTCGGCAGAAATAAATAGAATTTATTTGAACAATTATTCGTGTTGTTCGTATATATATATATATATATATATATATATATATATATATATATATATATATATATATATATATCCTTTATAAAATAGTGTTATAAATATTGAATTTATATTTTTCTCTGAATCAGAATAACGAAAATATTGTAAATAAATAGCTTCATTACATTTCGAGTCCTTTTTTTCTGTAACAATTCGTATTTTTTTTTCTTTTTCTAATCATCTGTTTTTTTGAGATGACAGAAACTGTGGCGTCTTATCACTATGAATATCAGCCCAAATCATGAAGAAGCAATCCAGCTGAATGTGAAAGAGCAGTTATAAGGAAGTAAACCAATCGAAGTGAATTCTAGTCTTTCTACAACAGCTATATTAAAAGGAAGTTTAGCATTTTTGAAACAAGTCTCAATCTCGATTTAAACATCTAACACCAAGTCCCAATTCAGTTTTACTTCGGAATTTCTTAAGCTAATTTCTTCTTTTAACTGTCTGATTTCATCAACTTTTATATTTTTTAACCTTTGCTCTTTTAGCTGTTCAAAGGATATTTTTCTTTCCCTTAATTAAGTTTCTATTCAATGATGTGTTGTGGCAATAAAAATTGATATTGTTAAAAATGGATTTTGTTGGGAAAATCTTCTGTCACACTAGAGTAGCTAATTTCAACAGACATCTCAATGAGGTAACTTCTATGAAACAATTTCAAAACTTTTATTACATGTGTTGTGTCTTAATGAATTAATAATTCTGTTTAATTTGATATTTTAGGAGAAAAAAAACAACTTTGAAATTTTTAAGTTTTTTTTTTTTTTTTTTTTTTTTTTATTGTGTTGTAACTGCGCACTTAGCAGGTGTATATAAGAAGAGATTCTCAATCTTATGTCAAATTTTCTGTTGCATTGCGACTTAGGACACATTTCAACGACTGAAAAAAAAGGCCTCGCCACAAGATTCGAGCTCATTACGAGCAACTATTAGAGTTTCAAAGAGGTCGTATCAGTGGTTTTAAAGAGATAGGTTGGGCAAATCGGAGAATCGCTCGTCAATTGAGTCGAAGCGATCGGCGATTACAAGATGCTGGCAAGAATGAGTGGACGATGGCAGATTTCAGCGTCATGATGATAGTGGTCGACCTAAGGCCACAGCAGATCGGGAGGGCAGAGTGATAGTCAGATCAGCTGTCACTGGGTCTAATTTATCGTTATCAACCATTAGGCGTGCGACCCGCACACGAGTGTCCACCATGACAATTCACAGACGGCTAATAGAGCGAAATGTACGCTCGTACCGACCACTATGCCCCCTGCCACTCGCGCCTACATACATTGGAGGCAGATTACAGTGGTGCTTGGCTCAATCAGGTTAGAATGGTGCTTACTGGGGACGTATAGTATTTAGCAAGGAATCCCGCTTCCGACTGTACCCTGATGGTCATCGAAGATGTGTCTGGAGACGCCCAGAACAACGTGCCGATCCTTCTTTCCTTCTTGCACACCATACAGGCTCTCGACCTAGAGTTATGGTCTGGGGTGCCATTTTCCTTCGCTTTGGTCATCATTAGAAACACATTTAAAGCACAGTGGTACGTCGACGACGTTCTGGGACCTGTTTTGCTACCGTTCATTTTACAGTACCCTGGCCTTGTTTTGCAGCAAGATAATCCCAGACCACATACGACACGTACTGCTATGAACTGTCTTACAACTTTTCAAACACTTCCTTGGCCAGCCA
>BMAW01120256.1:0-11408 GCA_019974015.1 Nephila pilipes
TATTCAATTTAATGATTTATCGTTTGTTTTACTTTTAATTACATTTAATTGTTCTAATATTCATTTTAATAATTTATCGTTTGCCTTCATTTTAATTACATTTAGCTCATATAACATTCAATTTTTTAAATATATCATTTGCTTTAATTTTAATTACATGTATCTGATATAATATGCAATTTAATAATTTATCGTTTCCTATAATTTTAATATCGGAAAAGTTTATTATTGTCCATTTATCGATATTTCATCGTATACTTTAATTCTTATGTTTAATCGAGTAAGTGAATAATAATTTTAAGAAAAGCCTCCTTGTGTGGCTAAATCTATACTTTGCAAATCTTTGCATAAAACTTTTCAGAATTGTGGTAACTATATTTTATTTTATTATTTTTTTAAAAAATTATTTGTAATGTTGAATTTGATTCAAAGGCAAAAATTCTAAGAATTTTATTTAAGTTTTGAAAATGCCCATTTTAAAAGTTTTTAAGTTTTATATTTTCAGTTTTAAGAAGCTTCGCTACGCATTTGTTTTAAAACTATATAGATTATCCATAACTTACACAAACGTTGAACAGAGTATCTTGAAGAATGACGCGAAAAAAAACATTAACTCGAAAATTGAATGTCCCTTGAACTTTTAGATTACATTCTTTTAATAAAAATGATTTAGGAAAAAAAAAAAAAAAAAAGTTTTTTGCGTTGTAGATTATTCAAAAAAAAAACATGCTTCAATGCATTTTCAGAATTATATTAGAATACAGAAACAACAGAGCAAAATATTCTGCAGAATAAGAATTTTAATATATTTTAAATACAATAATTAATTATACTTTCTCTAACCTTTTTTTCCCCGAAAGTTTGCACAAATTACTAAAACTAATATATTTATATTGTATTTAAGTGTGTGGTTTTAAATGCATCAATAAATTAAACTGTTTTTAAGCAAATTCTTATGAAAATTTCAAAAGTTAATAAAAGTAAATAATGTGTCACCTATTCTTAATTTTTTTTTATTCTCCTTATGAGGCTAAACACTAGTGAATGAACGCACGCGAATAATTGAAATAACTGAAACCTTTACATCTACTTATTGCAAGGGGACTTCTCTCCACAAAATTTAGTTTAGTTTTAGTTTTTTATTAACGTCGCACTAGACGCAACACGAGGGCTATTGGTGACGGACCTCGTAATTTTGATCCATGGTCAAGTGACGAGGACGACACCTGAGCTGGCACCCCCTCTCCTAACATCCACACCACGCCAACGGGAGGACTTTGGGCCCCGAACAGATTTAACGTGCATCAGCCCCGGCTACACGGCGGGTCTTTGGCGGCCAAGGATCGAACCCGCGACTGAACGAAAACCGCCGGCCGCTAACTCTCCACAAAATAGTTATATCGATGTGAAATTACGGCACTTGCGTTGCGTAATCCTATTACCCATCTCATCTGTCATCTTAAATATTACTTGCATCACAAATATTGCTTTTAACTTAAGATCAAGTTTAGATAAAGTCTAAAAATTTCAATTATGTTTAAAACCAATCATTCGATCTATAAATAAAAAAATAAAAACAAAATTAATTTCATGATTAAAAAAAAATAATTATTAAACACAGCTATGAAAAAATGAATCATTATATACCAATATATATTAACATACTTGAATTTCTCACGTCACAAAATCTTTAAATCCGAATTTTCATGTAATATCTTCCAAAAGTTCAAGGAATATTCCATTTTGAAACTGCGATCAAACACATCAGAATTATACGCTCAATAATCACACGGTGTTAAAAAACGGAAAAAACAGTTTGAATCGTTTGACCGGAAGTAAACTAGTATATAGCCCCTTAACAGTTTTGCCCGAATATCTCAGGCAATAATGATCAAGTTCAAATAAAGCCGTTGAGACAATTATTGCTCTAATTCTGTAAAAAAATCGGGTTTCAGAACGGATAAATAAAAATTAGAAATTAATTAATCATTTTAACATTTTAATTTAATTCTCTTTGAGCCGCCAGCATTCATATTAATTTTGTCTAAATGTGACAATAATTACAAAAGTTATGCATTTTTTACAAGCATTTTTAAAAATGCTTAGTTGTGTTGCAGAAAGAAACTTTTACTAAGAAACTTTTGGAAATTCAATTCTAATGTTGAATTTGAAAAAGTTCCTTAATTTGCTTAATCTCATATAAATTAAAATAAATTATTTCAATAAATTATTTAAGAAACTAGAAATCAATTGTATTTATGCTCAAAATTTAGTAGGTTTAAATACAATTAGTTTAAGTTACATTCTGTTTTTTTCACATTGTTTCTTTTATCACTCCTACAATAATTTTATAAATTCGAACTATTCTAATAATTCTGTTTTGTTTGATTCCAATTTAGCTCATCATTTTAATGATACAGAACAGGGACTTAATGTGTTTGAATGAAGAAAATCGATTTCACAGTTCAAGAATGGAGGTAATGAGCATTTTTATAATCATGTTAATAAATATAAAGACACCAATTATTTGACAACACTTACTGAGCTCATATATATATGTGTGTATGACAGTACAAACAGATATACAGTATTTGCACAAGTTAGTGACATAGGCACAGGAACAAAACACTCTTTTAAGGACAGTCACAGTTACATCAGCAACGTTCAGCTCACCAGCATACCAGTTCTTGTTACGGAAAACTTCCGCAGTAATACTCTGTACTTTCAGGGAAGGCTCCGACAATACCCGGCAGATGCTCGCTGCTTCTCCGAAAATTCCAATTTCAAGTGCCGACTGCTTTCAGTAGATTTGCCAATCGGTCTCCGCAACAGAGATTCCAAAGACAGGTCGATTCTCTCTGGCTCTCGGCGTATTGACACCAATTCCAGCCAAGTGTGATGTTACACCGAAAATTCACTAAAGACCGTAACTTTTTTTCCAGTTGATTTTTCTCCTTGGTTCTAGCACCTTCCTTTTGTCGTTAAAGTGATCGCCAAGGTTAAGGGATAATTGTTTTTGCAGACTGATGACATCTCTGTAAATGTTTTTTTCGTCACAAAAGCCACTGCAGGGGAGCATCATCACATGCTCGTAACAATATATATATATATATTGTAGTATAAATATATATATACAATATATATATATATATATATATATATAGTAGTATATATATATATATACTACAATTACAGGTTTTATAATAATCTGGTTATCAATGTAACGGGATTGTAACCAATCTAAAATTGTCTCGGGCTTCGTGATTCCAATATAAGTTCTCTTGCGATATCGGTGTGCTGATGCACATTCAGTGCAGGGTATATTCAGAAAAATTTCTACTTTTAAGAATTTTCTTCTTTAATATTTCCCTTTTTTTTAGGTTCCTAACTTTTCTGAAACTGCATATATGACTCGATCGTATCATTTCACACGCTCATAATATACAAGCTCCTCCTATTACATTTATCTCTCTCCCACCTAAGGCAACCAATAGCAAACTTTTCACTGATAACCTGCAAAATTTCCGAACCAAGCAGATGACGTAAAATATCCACTCTTTACCTCTTCAAGTACCAGAAGAAAGCTGGACGGAGGGGGGCAAAAGTGTTAATGTGGTTTAGTCTTCAACCTCGATAAGATTTTAATATACGAAAATTGCATAATTAGCGAGTTTTAGACACTAGACACTCTACAGAGCGCCACATGAAAGAATATGTAAAAAAAAAAAAAAAAAAAATCCAGGTGATTTTTAATAAAAGGCGCATAAGTTCCAATGACACCCAGGATGAAGTGTTTGAAGCAGTAACATCATCTAATTTTCCTCTTTCGTCCCTCTTTCAACCACAACAGGATTTTCATTTCCCTCACAACGAATTCATTCATAAGCAACTTCCAAACCAAAATCTCTTAACTCAATGAACATCACACATAAAAACAAATATCTCTCACTTTCGTGAAAATCCTTCCATTCTCTCTCTCAAAAAAAAAAAAAAAAAAAAAAAAAAATCGCACATGTCCAAACCCTAACAGCAATGACGAGACAAACAATTAAAATCAATTGAAAACAAGCTACTAAGGGTTACCATGTATAACAGTCATCCCCAATGTTTGAGGAGTAAATTAATGCTCTCATATTTGGCAATTTATCGCCAAAAACTAATGTCGCAAAGGTGGAGACACAACTGCACTCCAACCTAATGGTGGATATGAAAGATTAGGTCTGACATGGATAGCAATAAATTCTGCTGTAAGTTTAAAATTTTTCAAAAATCTTACAATGTAATAGAAGGAATAACAACAAAAAAACGTAAGACATAAAAAGAATACATAGCGATTCAATTCAAGTCAAATGTCGAAAGTTTTGTCATCGAAATATTTTCTTACCTAAGCAAATGAAGAATGAAACCAAGAAATGATACGATATTGTGACTTGCTTGACTTATAGTACGCCACATATTGCTCTGAAAAATGGATATATATATATATATATATATATATAAATAAATGTGGTAATCACGTTTCACTTTGGTTGGGAAGAAATTCTAGAAGTCCCCGAGGCTATTGACGAGAAATCGCGAATAGCCCAACGTCACGGTCTTATAACGTTTTACAAATTATTAATATTCCACTCACACGTTCTATGCAAATTAAATTTTAAATACTTTTGTTGATAGTTGTTTTTATTGGATTTTATCGTTGCATTTAAAGTTAATTTTTTTTCAGTTAATAATTTTCACGAATTTTCTGTTATATTTTCGCATAGTGCTTCTGTTTATTTTTTATAATTCACTGAAGTAAACAATTTATGTTTCAGAATACAGTTAGAATACGTTGGCATGCTTTCTTGGAAAGATTCTGCACACTGTTTGATACGGTAAGATTGGATAATAAAAGTAAGCTTATTATATTTTGGGGGGTTTGACCCCATTTTGAAATAACTTAAAAGTCTTAACAGTTCACTGCAACTTTAAACTTTATTAATAAGGAATGTTCCGAATGAAGTTTCGTCATTTTTTTTCACACGGAAACTTTATTGCCAAAATACAATAAACCATGTCATCATGAGCAATACACCATGCACTATTTTTCAACATAACCGCCACCGATATTAAGACATTTGTCGAAGCGTGCAATCAGTTTGAAGAAACAATTTTGGTAAAACTCGATGCCCTATGATGCAAGGCATTGTCGCACAGTCTGCTCCACCTCAGCATTGTTTTGGTTGGACCTAAGCACGAGCAATACGCAATGTAAACGCCTCGTCTGATACCCTTTTGCCCCTATCTACAAACGCCATGTCTTATACTCTAGCAGTGTTGTTTTCATTCGTGGATGTGGAGAGACGCCCACTTCTATCACCATCCACCACACTCAGCTATCCTTCACAGAACATGCAATACCAGAGCCCAACCATTTGACGGGAGACATGACCTATTCACCATACATGGCCAGTAGGCATTCATGGATGACTTGTCCCACGTGCCCATTCATACCGGATAACTGCACGCACTTCCGTTGGTGACGACATTGGCAGTTATGTCTCGGGCGCGCTGGTCTGCTGCTACTCTCTTTTCTTCGTCACTCTGCGCATACGTCATTCTTCCTCCACAAATGCCACTTTCGTTGTTGAATCAGCAATGGTTGTGGATTCTTATGGCGATTGTTTGCTTCATCTGGTGTACTATGCGCACTTATAAAAAACTGACGTAACTTACTTTAGGGACATCCCTCGTTCTCAGTTGTACTTTTCACTAGACATGACTTTTTTCAGAAATCGTTTGGTCGTTTAAATTACATCATAAAATTATTCACAATAACAAAGTTTGTATTGCTTGCCATTCATTACTGAGCACTTGCGCCATATCTTAGTTAAAGATATCAAACAATATTGTTACGAAAATTATCCGGTGTGTGTAGGTGAACAGTCCGACAAGCAGAATACTAGAAAAATAGTAATTTATTCTTTAAATAATAATAAAACAGGAAGCACAGACGACAACAAAATCGTACTTGCACAAATTTGCAGCACTAAATAAACAGCAATCCCCAGTTTAAACAAAATCTCGCAGTTTGCAAAGCAATCAAGATAACAGCTTTCACTCCGAAAGACTAACTCACTGACGATCAGCGGCTCTGTCTATTTATACCTTGAAGACCGGATGTGATGTGACATAGAAAGTTCTCCAATGTTTCGGTCCTATTCTGGAAACTTCTTGACGAAACTAGAATTTACCTGAAGATTCATGATGCCAATTTTTGTCACCAAAGTCGCCAAGTTTGTCGCCAAGGCCGGGGGTCGAATTCCTGCTTTTCCCCTTGGCGTCCAGATAGCCCAAGAACGTCTTTTAGCAACCATACGATCAGTATTGCTGGGAAGCAACATTTCATATTTGTAACAATATATATCGGCTCTAAATGAAGACTCATAAGAACAAAACAAAACGTTGGCTTTGAGCCTCGACAGATTTAACGTGTGTCTCAGACCCGTTAGCAGGTCTCGAGCCCAATATTTGACAGGAACAACGCTGGCCGCGAATTTCGACGTTGACCACTAAGCAACCGCGACCATCCGATTTAGTACTCATAAGATACTAAAGATATTTTTTTCTAATTTTGTTTCTTTCTTAAGCGTATAAATACTTGCAAGTGCTGTTTTCATAAATATACTTTACATATTTTATTACTTTTGAGTTACGTCATTTGTATACTTAGTAATTATTAATTTCTTGCAGATTTTCTTAGTTCTTCGTAAAAAAGACAGCCATGTATCCATTCTTCATGTTTTTCATCACGTAATCGTCTGCTTACTTTGCACTTTGCTCATAAATGCAAAAGATTTAGGTAAGATGTATATTTTATTTATTTAATCCTGTAATACTATTAGATGCCTATGAACAATATATTTTATATATTTTTCTTTTTCTTGTTAACTTTCCGGCGTTCTATACTCCCGAACTAGAAAATGATTTTTACACACGTACTTTTTCAAACTGCATAAAATTACGCGTTACTTTCTGATAAACAAAATAATTAAATTGCATAAATTCCAGATTTTAGTTCCAACTTTCTTCAATAGATGGCACCAATAAATATATATTTAATTAAATTCACGTGTTCTTTCCCTCTGATGAAAATCAAATTCACAATTTTTTTTCTCAATATTATTCACGTATCTTCATGAATTCTTAAAAGTTTAAATTTAATCTTTTTAATTTAAACTTTGTATCTTAATTAGTGGATTTCCACTTGACTTAACGATTTTGTGAATTCAATTTTTGGACAGACATCCTGTTGTTTCCGAAGCACTAGGGATAATCACTCCCCTTAATTCCGATTGATTGTTTGTGTGTTTAAGGCGCAAGATCCAAATCTAGCTAAACTGCGCCAAAAATTTGTCGAAAAGACCAAAGGTTACCCCTAATTCCGAAGGGATATCGCAAAGTTTTGACAAAACCCAAGAAATAATCGAGATACTTTGATAAAATTTATTGTGTTCATTAATTGATTCTTACGTGCATAAAATTGTAAATTATAGCCATTAGTGTTGATTTGTTTCGTTTCAGGAATCCGCAGATTTAAATTAACTGCAGAATAGTAAAATTTTTAATTATTAACACATCAATCAATAACTCCCGAGACTAACCCAGAGATGGCGCTCGTAGTAAACCAGTAACCAGGTCTTTCTAGAGTACTAACCTTTGCTTGAAACGTGTCAAAATTTTAAGTCGATCGGACCAGAAACAGCTGAGTTATCGAGGATGGAGTAAAGTCGTTTTGTAGTTTGTTTAAAAAATGGAAAAAACCGAGTTTCGTGTTCTGATAAAACATTGTTTTTTAATGGGTAAAAACACCGTGCAAGCAAAACAATGGATTGAAAAATGTTACACGGACTCTTGTCCATCAAAAGCAACGATTTGTCGGTGGTTTGCCGAGTTTAAACGTGGTCGTACCGACACAAATGACGCGGAACGCTCGGGTAGACCAGTGGAAGCCGTTACACCGGAAAATGTGAGTGAAGTGACAAAAATTATAATGAAAGATCGTAAAGTGAAGCTCCGTGAGATTGCTGAGATGACACATATCATATGGAAGTGTATTTACTATCCTTCATGAAAAATTGAGCATGATAAAGGTTTTTTCCAAGTGGGTGCCGCGATTGCTTTCGATGGAACAAAAACAGCAACGAGTCGATGATTCAGAAAGCTGTTTATCGCTATTTACTCGCAACAAAAAAGATTTCTTGCGAAAAAAAATGTTGTTTTCAATGTTAGACTCGGGAGTTATTGATCGATGTGTTATTTAGGGTTTATATAAAGTTTTAATTGTTACTGAAAATAATCTAGATAAAAGCTTTATTATATTTTTATTTATTGTTCTTTAGACTTTGCTGCGAAATTTCTAACCAGAGTGATACATTTCCCTCAGCGTTTCTTGACCTTTCCATGGCCGTCGTAGTAGAACTACTCAGTAAATTGAATTCTATTTTATTTTCTCCATATTCGCGGGTTAATTAAATCTACGGTTTCCTGAAATCATGGAAATCCGCATTAATAACTATGATGTACAACATAACGTCCATTAAGATCTATTAGTACGCAGAATAAATGTAATACATATTAATTTACTGCTATAGTTCAGTGAAAGAACTTTTGTACGCGCCACAGGGAAAAGAAAATGAAATGCCTAATGTTGTTGACGATGGACGATCGTCGAGAAGCCTATTTTCATAATGGACGAGTGAAGAACACATTAATATACGAAAAAAAGGTAGAAGTTAGATTAAACCTCATCTATTTACAAATGAAAGGCAAGCTTCATAGTGTCTTATCTTCGCTTACTTACAATTCTAGAGAGTTGAGGTAATCCAGGAGTTTTAAAGTCGTGAGCTTTCTGGCAGTTGATATTCGAGTCGAGTAGAGGCATGAAATTATAAATATTTTTTATTTAACTTATTTAATAATATTTTATATTATTACTATTTATTAACATGTGCTAACATATTTTTTTTTTTTTGAGAAAATAATGTCAACAAAAATGGGGGAGCATAAAATAAATAAAACAGAGTATTAGGTTAAAAATATTGGCATTGTAATGCATTATATTTATAACAATTATAATTAGTTTGCTTAAAGGTATATGTTTACATTACTCTGATATGTTTCATTTAATGTTTTATCGTCTGCTTTTATTTTAATATCCAAATAGAATATTATTGTCTACTTAAATAATTTATCGTTTGCTGTTATTTTAGTATTTAATTTAGTAATTGATTTTTATGGCAGAATCGTCGTTTTTATCCATTTCCTTGTTAACATGGGCAACGCTTTTGTACTTTAGAAGGTTTTTCTTCAGAAAATAAAAATGCTTTTAGAATTTGAACAAGGTATTTTTTTTCCTCTTCAATATTGTCGATATTGTTTCTGTGGAAGCCTAGAGCTCGGAAATAGGCTTACTTACGCTATTTAATATGAATAATTCTACTTTTTTCGAGAACTTAACAGAAAAAAAGGTTGGCGCATTTCAAAATGAAATTAATGAAACCAATTTAAATTTAAATTATTATTATCATTGTTTTATTTATTATATCTTTATTTACTATTGCATTTTTAATTATTATTATTATATATTTATTTACTTTTTATTACATTTTTATCATTGTTATTTTTTGTTATTATTACATTTTTAATTAATTTTACTATATTTCATGTTATTATATTATTTATATTATTTTATTCTCATACTATTTTAAATTATTATTATGTTTTATATTATTATATTATTTTATATTATTCTGTATTATTATGTTATTTTTCGTTTAATTAATTAAACTTAATTTAACTTTTATGATGACATTCCCCATTATTTTGGGGATTCAGACTTAGTAACGAGAAACCTCGTGAAAGAAACAACCAATCCCAGCAGTAGGAGGTTCTACGGGTCTGCGAGGTTAAAAGAAACTGTTCTTCAAAATTTTCTTGAAGTGTTATGCATAATTTAGGAAAATTAGATTTTAATTTCAGTTTCGTGAAGCAGAAGCTGAAAAAATAAGAGTTCCTGGGGAAATAAAGCTCTTACACATATCTCGTCTCTAGAGCCAAATAATATTTTTTTTTTATATCATAGTATTTTTCCCCAATTTTGAAATTATAAATACAAAATTAAAAGGTAGAAAAATTTTACAGGCCATTAGAGCAAATTAAATGGGTCAGTTGATTATTGATTGTATATTTCTCATATTAACGTCACAGTTAGATGAAACCCGAGGGCCATTGATGAGGGAACGGTTTTCTCATCCTCGTTAAAGTCAAGTGACGAAGACGACATCTGAACTGGCATCCTACTTTCCTAATTTTCATACTATGAGAACTCGAAACCTCGGCAGATTTAATGTGCATGAGCCCCACTGCTCGACTAGTATTTTGTGGCACAAGAACTAGAATCCGCGACTGAACTGAAACAAAGTCGCGTATGAGCTGAAGACCATGAAGACTCGGCTACTGTGACCGCAGCAAATTAGTTGAGAGGGAAAGAATGTGAGTTCTCGACTAGGGTAGAAAATAAATGTTAGGTCGGATAAGAAGTTAACAGATTTGATGGTTAAGAATATCGCTGACCTTCATGTGGTTGGTTTTTATTGTTTTGATCAGAAAGTAAAAATTATATTGAATAAAGAATAATATTTTGTGTTGTGTCAAATACCATAAATGACCAAAATTAAAGTCTGGTAGACAATTTGACCTGGTGGTCAGTAATCTCAGAATGTAACAACGCTCCATGACGGAAACAAAGTGAAATTGAACAAACTATTCAGCAGATTTATTTACAATGAACACAAATATACAGAGAGGATACATAATGCCATGTATCAGAAAAGTAATAACTTGCTATAGTAATGTGACTTTCATTTGAAATTAACCAAATTCGAGGCGTCCCATTGCTTCCCAGCTCGTTGCAAGGCGATTATTACAAACGGAAGAAGGCTTCCCGAGTCACTGACGAATATTAATTTCTTGAGAGTTTCCCGCCAAGTTTATGTAGATTACTTTAATTGTATATAATTCGTGTCTGACTGTCCGGAATGCGACAATCTTTTCCAATGACGTATTTCGCATATTTTCACTACTGGTCATGAAAATAGCTACACCAGGAAGATGGCATACCACATACATGAAATATGCATAACATATAGAACTTGCTGTTATATACAAATAAATAGCTTTTCAACACAGTCATGCAAAGCAGTGGGGGGAGGGGTAGCACCACCTACAATGTGTATAAATAAGGAGATAGTACAGATAGCTTCTCATACAGAAGTTGCATTTGGACGATGTTTTCTCATATAGAAAGTTGTTATCATGCCTCGTGTAAGAAGGAGAAAGGCTTACAAGCACATGTCTGACATTTATTG
>BMAW01120269.1:0-18661 GCA_019974015.1 Nephila pilipes
TCTAAAATCAAAACTATGATCTGGTGTTGCCAAAAAAATATATCTTATTAAAGAATATTGAAAAATGTATCACTTTAAGTTTAAATCGTCTGCTTTTAAAAGTTGAATAGGTAATATCTTAAAAAAGTATCACATTAAGATTAAATCGTTTGTTTTTAAAAAATGAATATATCACAGTATTTAAGTATGAGTAATTAATAATAAATAGATGCAGTTACTTATATGATTTTTGTATTTACCTTTTAGTACGTTTTAAATATACGTTATTAAATAAGGAGATTGACTCTATAAAACATTTTACTTTGATGTCATACATATTTACTTTTTATCACCAACAATGTACACCCGTTTTCTACTGCTGCAATGATCTATGATAATCTTCCATTGCATAAAATTCTACGTATTTTTAATTTTCAAAAATTGCTGAGTTCTTAAAAATACAAGGTTGGCTATTAAAAAGCGATACTGAGGCTGTAAAGCATTTTATTTTGATGTCATACATATTTACTTTTTATCACCTTCAATGTAAACCCTTACTCTCTCCGGCAATGCTCCATGCGAATCTTCCATTGTTCAAAACAGTGCTGGAAGTTTTCTTTTATCAGTTCCTTCAGGACGCGTGTCGCTTTCTCTTTCACAGGTTCAACAACTCAAATCTTGAGCCTTTTGATGCAGATTTCACCTTCAGAAACATAGAAGTAGCGTGGCTTACAGTCCGGAGAATAAGGCGGACGGTCGAACATTAGGAAGCTGTACTCGGCTAAAAACCTCTGACAGACAATGTGGAAGGAGCCGGAGTATTATTTGGTAGAAAAAAAAATGCCGTATGGATTCTTTGTGAAATGCTACAGTCTCAGAAATCGTACGAATACTTAACCGAATGTCATATCGAACCAAATTACGGATTTTTCCAATATTGCCATCTATTTTTGGCGTGGAAAGGCAACCCGGGCGTGAACTATCTTGAACGTCTTCTCGGCCTTCTTGAAAACACTTATACCACTCAAAAACACCTGAACGTGATCATTCATTGCCATACACTTCTTTCAATAAATTACAAGTTTCAGTAGCTATTTTTCTAAGTTTCATATGAAATTTCCCAACAATTCGTTGTTCACTTACCATTGTTTGGGCGAAACAAAATTAAACCTCATGCGAACGAAGGATACCGTATACGGATTCGTTTACAGAATCAAAAGGCACTGCATTCGAAAGAGAAGGCTTCAGGCTAAACATTTATTAATAATTGGCGTTTGAAGCATGTGTACTTCTTCTGTAGCAGAGTCAGTCTTGCTATTTAATAGCTATTTCTCGTATAGCATTATATACCCTGAACATCAATGAAATTTGAAATTTTAAGTATAACAAATATTAGATTGAACATAAATATTAAATTTGCATTGAATTTTATTATTCAAACTCCCTTAATTTTTACTCAAATATTGTGCAGTATTTACCATTTGTAAATGTTTATTAAATTTTTTTTTGTTCTCACTGTATGAAAAGTAACTTCATTTTCTGAGGAAAAAAATGTCATCTCTTAAGATAAAGTAGATTTTCAAAAAGTGTTTCAGAATCCTGAAAAAAAAAAAAAAAAATTTTGTGAAGAACTCAAATAAAAATAGTTTTCTCAATGACTTGTCATGCTTGTTTACAAATTTAAAATTCATTTTTTGAGTGTTTTGTTTATCATCTGCGGATTCAACGAAGCAGTCCCTAATTTTTAACAGCAAAATAAAAAATTCCTAGTTTGAAGTTTTTCAGGACTCAGTTACGTTTGATCAATATTATTTTGGATTGATTGTTTCATTATTCTTGATTTTTAGTTCATTTGATCTTCTAATCCTGGACAGTTATATATAGGTAATAATTATATTAAATAGCAATTTAAAATAACCTTATAAACAGAAAAACAGCAAATAAATACACATAAAGTCAATTTAAGAAGAAACTTTATGTATTGGAGTTTCTAAGCAAAAGTGGTATTTTTATCTTTAATTACACCGGAATTTTTCCTTGCTTAAGTGAATAACAGATGTCACCGAAAATTCATTATGTAGTTTAAACATTAAAAGTTTTTTTTTATATGTTTTCGTATCATTAAGCATTCTAAAGTTAAACTGAATGAATTTGTAATCTTCGGAATAGCTTCACAACTTTCGATGCATTGGATAAAAAGAATAATGGTTATTTTCTGCATTAAATTAAATATTACTTTACATTACAATAAATTTTGATACTTAAAATTTGCTTTAGAATCTCAATCATGTTTCACACACATAGCCAGTTTCCAATGTTTCTTATTAGTTGACAGAGAACATATGTATCAGAAACTAAGAAATCTGGGAATTTTTATTTTTTATATTGACAGATACATTTGCTGTTTTCTATTTCCTTAGATTTGATAGCATAAATAATAACAACCACATATGTGTCAATAGCTTAGGAATTCTGGGTTCATATTAAAAATTAATAAGTGAAACAATAAAAGTTGAAATAATTTATCATTTCAAACCAAACTGTACATTTTTATCAAAGCAAATCTTCATTTAAAATTTCTACTTTAGAACGTACATGATTTAACTTACTCATTAACACTTTATTTACGATATACGCCGTAAAACTATTTATTTTGTTCTATTTTTACTGAATATTTTTTTATATTGTTTACTAATTTTATTATTCATGTCACATATTTTATAAAAAAAAAGTAATGAAGATGAAAAAATCGTTTACGTTAGAAGAAAACTTCAGTCTGATTAATTCAAAGCACTTGTAGTTTTATTGAATTTCAACTCGTATGTTTAAGGGTATTAAAAAGGTAAAATTAATATTAAAATTGATGTTGCAAAATTCGAGCGTGTATAAAATATTAAACATAGGTTGAAAAAGTTTAATCAAAAATAAAACTTTCGTATAGCAAAAAGAAAAAAAAATCGGCTACATTATTTAAATTTTTTACTTTTGTAGCCAAATAATTTTAAATTACTAATTTTGATTTTTAAAAATATTTTATAAATATGACAAACTAAATTTTTTTGTGTAAGATATAAATACATTCTTATCACATGTTTTGTCATTCGTAATTCATATTTTATGTTCTACAACGAAATCAATAAAACACACAGAGAAAAGCAAATTTTCTTAACAAAATATAAAATTAATGAAATGTAAAATGATTCTGAAATGTAATTGATTGTAATTCTATTCGGATAAAATCAATTCTTAAATTAATATGACTCTCAATAAGAAAAAAAGCCTTTTTTTAAAAAATTATATAATTGGTACTTAAAATAAAGAGAAGAATATATTGAAAATAAATACTTAGAAAACAATAAATGATCTTCAAATTTGATTAATAATCAAATTGATTTTCGATATTTTTATTGTTTTATAACCATTATTAAAATTATGCTGCAATTATAATTTACGTATTCTCCAATAATTCAAAGTTATTTTAGAAATACATAAAGCATTATTTGATAAGAAGTACTTCTTTTGAATCTAACTTCCCTCCTTTATCCTTTTATTAAAATATACAGTTCTTATAAACACGAAACTAATCATTTTCCTGTACTTCGAAGCCAAATTAATTAATCGATGTTGTTAATCAAAGCTAAAATGTCATCGACACCATTTTTTTATTTTTTACTGTTTTTACTCCATGAGTGAAATTACAAAATTATGCTATAATTATCAATATTCACAAGTCATTCAAAGTTCTTTGAAAAAGACATAAATTTTTACTTGATAAAAATAAGCCTTTTGAATTTCACTTTATCCCTCGTCTTTTTATCACAATACACAGTTATTATCGACATGAAACTAATTTTTTCTTGTATTTCCAAACAAAATTAATTAATAAATGGTATTAATCTATATTTAAACTTGATTAACACCGTTGATTTTAGATATTTTTATTGTTTTCGCACCATGAGTAAAATTAAAGAATTATGCTGCAATTATTAATATTCACAAATAATTCAAAGTTCTTTGAAAAGACACAAAGATTTACTTGATAAAAATACTCCTTTTGAATCTTACTTCTCTCCCTCATCTTTTTATTAAAATATACAGTTCTTATAAACATGAAACTAATTTTTTTCTCCTGTACTACCAAAACAGAATTAATTACGAACAATTTCGTAAACATTTATTCAAATGACTCTGAATGGAAAATGTCGCTGTGTACTCCAAAAGAAAGATTGTTTATTACAGACACTACATTTTTTAAAGTTACCATGGAGCAGTTATTTACATATTAATATGTGCAATGCATTATTCATCCACTTCTTTGCGGAAGGTCCTACTAACGATTCGAAGCCGATAAAATATAATTCGGCTATACGTAAAAAAAAAATGTTATACATTTGACTATAAAGGTTGTTGCATTTGCTTATACGGGTTGTATTTTTCATAATTTCGAAAGCAATCAAGTGAAAGCAAGTTTCTGTTGTAAAATAAATATATTTGTGTTCTTAACCGGGGCAAAATTCATTGGTTTCTTACACAAATAATTGCAAAAGCTATGCTGGATTGCTGTTTCAAACAAATATCAGTGTTCACATAGTAGGAAACTTGCTTGAAAATGCGATAGTAAATATGCATCTTATGTTCAATGAAGGGCTAAATGTTCTATTAGCGCCACTTCCCGAAACGGGAAAAGATAATAATGGTGCATTCTTAAAAGCTAAGAAGCAAAATCATGCTAAAAGGTCATTATAGGCTTACGCTACATTTAAAATGCACACTCGTTTCAAATTGCTTTACTTTGCGAAGAATATCCCCTATTGAAGGCATTAAAGTAGCAAAAAAAATCCTGTTAACATAAATGGAGTCTCATTCTAATGTTGTATTTCGTATGCAACAATGCTTCATGATTTTAAATTTAAAATATATTTCATTTAAAAATATTACATTACGTTTAAAATCTAATTTTAGATGATAATATCTTTGATATTAGGAAGTTAGTTTAAGTTATATGATTTTTTTTGAATATTTCTTAATATCTAAATATACTTGTCATTTTTATCATATATCAATAGTTCAGATGTCAACCTCAGAGGTTCAAAATTAAGAGGTCGTTCAAAAACAGCTATCGTTTTCCTTTTAAGTGCGAAATTAATAACAATCAACTAATACATTATGAATATATTTTTATTTCCATTCGTTTTTTATTCAATAAATTTAACCATTCCAAAGTTACATTTCGGATTCCTTGTGCAATTTAACTTAATTTTTTATTTAAAGAGATTTTTAAAATTGATGATAAAATAATTATTTTAAAAGAGTTAAAATTATGGTAACTAAATGAAACATTTTAGCTTATGTATTTGCCATTTATTTTTACATATTTCTAAAAGTTAGCATACTTAAAAAATAGAGTATATTTCTTTAACAAGTTATATTAGTTTAATGGTGAGAATAGTTCAGAAAAATTAGATAATTGAGGAGATTTTTAAAAATTAATGATAATTAGAGTAATTAGGAAAAAATGCGATAGAGCTATTAAACTTCCTACTAATAAAAATAAAATATTTCTATAATTGATGATGATTTCAATATTGGATATTATGTTTATAGATATTTTATTAATAGTTATTTATTATAAGACATATTTACCATTTTATGTGTGAAATTATATATATATATATATATATATATATATATATATATATATGTAATTTAATAAATTATAACCATTTTTTAACAATATATTGTGTTGGTGGGGTTAGTTGTGTTTATAATTCTAGAATATCCAGTTTAACATTCTATGTCCTCAGACATAACATGAAATATATTATTTCTCTTTTTCCTGTTACTTAAAAAATAGTTTTTTCAAATAGTTTCAGATATTATATATATATATATATATATATATATATATATATATATGTGTGTGTGTGTGTAAGTATTAAAATAGTTATTAAATTTAAGCAGTTGTACGAGACAAGCATGTGCCAAAACTTATAATAAATTGTAAGAATATAGACAAAAATTTAACCTAATTAAGACCTTAGATTACCATTTTACTTTTTTTCATTTAGGATTATTTTTCATTGCTTGCTTTTTGGGTAGGTTTTGTAGAGGTGTAATCATATGCACGAATATGTTCAGTCATGAATATGAAAACGGGGAGGGAGGAAATTTTAAAGTCAGAAAAAGGACATATGTGTCTCAAAAGTCTTATTGGTTTGGACCACATTTTCCATTTTTATCTCGGCTAAGAGAAGAAAGAAGACAACCAGTAGTACATACAGCAATATTTTGTTTTTAAACTTGTACAAAAATACTGCATGTTAAGGAAACGCTGATCATGCTCACTTGGGTATGGCTGCGGTAGCCTAGTGGTCATGGCTTCGGATTCGTGGCCGAAAGTTTTCATTCTTTCGCGGGTTCAATCCTTGGCCGCTCAAGACCCGCCGTGTAGTCGGGGCTGATACACATTAAATCTATCGGGACTCAAAGTCCTCCCGTTGGCGTGGTAAAGAAGTTAGGAGAGCGGGTGCCAGATCAGGTATCGTCCTCGTCACTTGACCGTGGATCAAAATTACGAGGTCCTTAACCAATAGCCATCGTGTTGCTTCTAGTGCGACGTTAATAAAAACTAAACCAAAATGCTCACGTGGGATAGTGCATGAAACAATTTTTGCATGATAATACGTGGCATATTATAGAAATAGTTTGGATCTGTGGAAAGTTTTCAAAGAAACTAAACTTTGTGAGTTGAGTCCTGTATCAGGGAAATTACGAAGTCAGTCGCCAATAGCCCTCATGTTGCTTCTAGTGTGACGTTAATAAAAACTAAAACTAAACCTGTATCAGGGAGACAGTGTAAAGGGAGATCTAGATTCCCTTTCCTTCCTTTGGTAACAGTATTTTCTATCGTTGGACACATACGTTCAGTTAGTCGAGTGAGTATTAAAAATAAAATAAAACTTATTAAAATGGATATTGTTACAAAAATTCATAAATAAGCATATTGTAAAAACTTAACTTTATCCTATAAAAAAGCAGGACAATAGGTTAAAATAGTCAGATTAAACCGAAAATTAATGAAAAGATAAACAGTCGTAGTATATAATAATATCTTTAAATTGCTGTCAGTTTAATATTAACAATTATACAAGACTAAACAATGAAAATGTACATAATCAATAAACTAATCTCCCAAATAAAGCAATATAAAATATAACAATATTTAATGAGAAATAAAACATACAATTTAAGAATATAAAATTACTATACAGTGAATAATAGGCAAAACATTACCAAAACTTACAGAGTAAAAATAAAGAAAATAATTAAGGCGGTGAAGTCAAAAATAGACATAAAGTAATTCAAAATACCGTCTCAGACTTGAGAAATACGTGTTTATACCAGTATTATTGATACAACTCCTATTAAGTCAGCAATTATTTTATAATAAAACGGTAAAAGCTAAATCCAAGAACAGTTCTATATTAAAAAATTATTAAAACCGAATTAATAAGAAAAAATACGCTAGGGAATCAAGATGCAGTTATGTCAAAATAAAATAGAATATATATATATATAATTATAAAATACCTATAAAAATAATTATAAAATATGGATACTTTAAAAATGTTTTATATATGTGCTAAATAATTCTTTTAAAATAAATCTATCTAAGAAGAAATTCGCAAACATAAGAATTTACTGTAATTCAGTTGTCAACAATAAGTTAAGAATTTAATTAAATTTCTTAAAAAAATTATCCATACTAAATACGGTGATTATTTTCTAGGAGATGAAACTTCTATATGAACAAACCCTGTATGTACACACACACACACACACACACACACACACACACACACACACACACACACACACACACACACACACACACACACGCACACACACACACGCACACACGCACACACACACACACACACACACACACATATATATATATATCCCTTATTTATGGAGAAGCTATAAATTTCTAGTTTGAAAAAGTAATGTCTATTATTTACCCAATACGAAAAACTTACATTTCTCAACTATTTTTTCGTGTTGTTCTTAGACAGTAAAAAATATTGGTTATATTTATTTCTAACCAATTTTATAGATATTTTCCTTTTCCACAATTTTAGTTCCCAATTTTTTATTTAACACAATATTATAGCTTTCCCCAAAGAAAGAGTGTTTTCACATGCTGGCTATTTTTAGTTTAATAAGTTTTGGGATTTTCGCATTTTTTGGTAAAATGTTCTTACTTAATGTTCTTCATCAGCTGCTTAATGAAGTGCATTGAGAAAAAACAATGAGCGATGGAGTGATAAAAAAACGAATGAAAGCATTCAAAGACGTGAAAGAAGACTTCAACATCATCCAAAAAAGAGAAGTTCAAGCAAACAATTTCAGAATGCAAAATCCTGTACTCTTGTGTTTTGGGATAGACAGAGGGTGTTGCATTTGGAATTCTTGCCTCCTGGTGACATCCCAAGTGTCTTGTCGAACTCGAGATCTCATCGTATCATATAGCTGGAAATAACATGATCACTTTCAGTACTGCCTTGATCAGGGACCCAGTGACTTGTTACCACTTCTTCCTCTACTTGAAAAAGAATTTAGGCCGGCAGTGCCATAATGATGTCAAAATGGTCGTGTTGTAATGGATAACCCATGAAGTGGCAGATTTTTTACAACGTTTTTCGGTATTTCACTTGGTGTGTGAGTATGTGTGTGTCATCATATTTTCGATCATTAATTTAACCAAATTCACATCAAGCTAGATCTCTGAAACCTTAGGAATCGTTCTTACTCGCCTAACAATGCAATATTTAGACATTTGAGACAACTTTTAATTAATATTCAATACATTTTTTAATAATGCAGTTTGTAGTAAGGTGACGCCATCTATGGAAGATATATTGAATTACGCAGAGAAATTGATCATAAAGAGAAGAGAGACGAGGTTTATTTTCAAAGTTTTTATGTATTTCACTTGGTGTGTGTGTCATCAAATTTTCGATTGTTAATTTAAGTAACTTCCCATCAAGCTAGAGCTCTGAAACCTTGGGAATTGTTCTTATTCGCTTAACAATGCATTATTTAGACATTTGCGTCAAGTTTTAATTAATGCTTCAATATTGTTTTTACTAAATTTTGTCACCATATAAAAACGTTGGTTTTTATCTCGAATTATATGAGAATGAAATACAGAAGCTGGTTGTGAGTTATGATATGTGTCTTAAAAGTGGAGGTAAATATTTTCAATAATAGATTAAAGTACAAGCTTAGGTATAAAAACGAAATTCTTATTTTTTTTTAAATATCAAACGGTACTTTTTTAAAACTTATTATTATCATTTTCACTTCTGAAGTATAATATTAAAAATTCAACAATGCGTGTAGGATGAAGCAAAAAGATAGGAATTTCTGTAATTATTTAGTCATGTATCACGTCTTTAGAATAGTCATATACTTCTGATTAAAATAATACACTAATTAGAAAGGAATTTTATGAATTTAAATTAAATGTGAGATTTTCGTTAGGTATATTCTAAAAAAAACCCTCATTGTTAAAGTTTTTGTCAATAATAAATGTGATTCACGAGCTAACAAAAAATAATTCCTTACGCCACTTTCATGTGAAAAATGATGCCAAACATTTGTGCCAAAGTAATTTTCTTGTCGTCAATGTAATGTTCTTTCGATACGACATCTATAAAAGCAAATCGACATTAAAAAAGGAGGGGAAAAAGCCCGAAGGTAATTTAAAGAAGCGAACAGAAAATGAGTATTACAATTGGAATAATTGGATTTTTATATGAATTGAAAGATTATTATTGCTTTGTTATTTTTGAAAAACAAATTAAGTTTGATGTCTGAGATGCGCATATATTACAGTCTTCCGATGGGGTATTGTCAATATCCTGGGCGATAGTATCATTTGGGGTCGCTTTTTTTTTTTTTTATCTTGAGGAAATTCTAAGAACTTTAAAAATAAACGATTGAATAAAAAATGAGTTTATGATTACAAATTGATGCTTGAATCACAAATTTAATTTTGCGTTTGCTGTATCAGGAGGGTTCTTTTTTGGGTAACGGGAAAATATCATGGAAATGGCTAGGTAATCAAGAAATGATAATATATGTAATGGTATTTTTCAAGGCGCGGATCAATACTCGAAGTGAAGTAGTTCATTATTCATCGAAAAATAGTTTTTTTTTTCCTGAGATTTTCTGGTAGAAGTTTTGAAAAGAATTGTATTGGATGGTAAAGTCACATGTTTGTATTAAAGAAATAATGATATCTGGGAAATAAATGCAAATTAATGAATAATTTGGTAAGAATGCCGCGACTCAAATTAAGGTAGAAATTCATTGGTAAAAGCAATTTAAAGTCGTCGTGGATATGAATAAATTGAATGTATTTGCATTCTAAATATTTGTATTGATTTTGTTTTCTGTGTAGGATTTAAATTCCTAATTCATTTGTTCGGAAAAATATATCCTAATGAATCCTTAATTTCCAAATATATTGAATTTATGATTATTAAAATTCAAACAAATGAGCAAAACTAATTTCTTTTCAAGATAGTTTTACATTTGAAATTAACACTTAAATATTTTAAATCTGCAAATTTTAATATAAACATTTTTGAATTATTATAAATAAAAAAAAGAAACCTTGAAGGAGAGGTTATCGTGACCTACTGTCATTCAGTTATATATTAAGTTTGATAAAATGAAAATACTCAACATTTTATTCGTTCGAAATAAACCATGTATTTTGAAATTTAGAAGATATTCTCTGAATTCTATTGTATGAATCAAAATCTTTTGATCCTATTACGTTATCAAATTCATTTCGATATTGTTATTATTTACTACTTTATGGAGTGTGATAAATTTTGTTTTTTCTTTAATATGAAATGTATAGTACGTTTTATAGTATTAAATTATTATTTTCCATATTATTGTTGATATATATGATGATTTATAGGATAGTGCTTTTCCAATTGCTTAAATTATTACAAGTTTAACAGATTTATCTATACAGAAGAAACAGAATAATATTTGTATTTTCGATTGTAAAGAGTATTGGTTTTCTTCTATCATAAATCCTCCTCTCTCTTAAATTTTTAATTAATTAATTAATTCTTTTAATAATAACATTTGGTAATCATGATTGCATTTTTTAATAATTAAGATTTCCCTTTTAATTCGAGCTCGTAAAAAGAGTATATATTATTCTTAAGAAATTAAAACCTGAATTTTTATAAGAGTTAGCTGATGAAAAAAAACACTGAGCTGTGAAATAATTCATTCATAATCACTTTTAATTGTTAAACTTAATTTCATTTTTTACTTTGAAGTAAGTGCTGAATAGATGTTTTTATGTTGAAGAAGTTTGTTCGAATGTTTAAAAAAATGACAAAACTAAAAGAAATTGTTATTTATCTATATTAATATAAAAACAGTAATTTATTTGTATTTTCAATGCATTTGTTAATGAAATGCATTAGTCGTCGGAAGAAAAAAAATTTAGAATTATTTCTGAAAGATGATTCCAGTTTTGTATATATCAATTTCCGAGCATTTGTTACACAATTAGCAATCAATTCCGTATGATTCCAAGTATTATATTATATTTAGATTTAACCGTCCTGAATGAATTTAAAATTTAAAAATAAATTCCTTAGATTTGTTTCAATCGATTAAAGAGAGAGATTTAGTGATATCATTTATTATAAGTGCAAATTTTAACTTAATATAAACAATTCCTAGTATGACCAAAATTTAAATTATACTAAATATACAAAAAGTGTGGATAATTATCATCTCATAATTTAGTCACTTAGAAATAATGTAGCATTAGGAATGTTTAATGTATAGCTTAGCTTTTATTAATTGTATCTATTGCTGCAATTTAAAGGTAGAAGGCGTTTTGTAAGCCCAGAAATCTTGGAATGTGTTGGTTTCTTCCAAAAATTAAGGGATGAAATACAGGGTTATTCAAAATGATTCATCCGATTTCAAAATTTCACATTTTGAAAAATAAACGACACATAATGACAAGTAATACATGAATACAAAGGAAAACTATAGAAATTTTACACTGTGAACAACAAATGGCCCTCGAGTAATCTTCACGAACCTTTTTCGCGAAAGCTGTTTTAGAATCTTTTATGGAGCTACCTCGCAGTTGGATCAGTTGCATAGACCCTATGACTTGATGTACACAGCTGGCCACCTTAGACACTTGATATAGTCCTATACGATTCTTCCTTTGGGGTTTTGTAAGATAAAGTGTGTGAGCCATCATTGGCTATAATTTTATGCGTACTTGACGGATTTCTGATGCTATACAGTCAAGAACCATTGGCACCTTACAACACGTTTGGCAGGAATTTACGTACGAATTGGCATTATACGTATAACTAAGAGAAATTATATAGAACGCTTGTAAAAAAACTTCAATATTTTTTTCTTTCCATTCATGTTTTACTTATCATTCTCTGTCGTTTATTTATGAAAATATAGCATTTTAAAATAGAATGATTTATTTTGAATAGCCCTGCACTTGACTGATCAATGTGTTCTTTCTGAGGATGAATAATCCTTAAAAATATATTATTGTAATAAATAATTTATATTGTTTAATAATACTTTAACAGCTTTGTTATTTGTGAAGTGCCCTTCGGGACTGTCTGATTGAAATAGATAGATTGATTAATAATTTAATTATTAATGCTTCATTTAAAGGCAAAAAGCAGGATATGGTTATAGACCTCGTAATTCTGAAACCTCAATCAAGCGATCAGGGGAACATTTGAGCTGTCACCTCTTTCTCACCAAAACGTCTTACATAGCCTTACGGAGGACTTGGAGCCTCGATAGATTTAACGTGCATCAATCTTCTAAGCAAAGAGTTCTTTAATGACGTCAGGATTCGAACCTAAATCGAGGTAAACAACACTATAGAATCCATTATAAGACTCGAGTTTAATTTGAAGTGTAGACAATTAATGGAATTCTATGCTGACTTAAATAAAACTATTAGTATTTAAATAATTAATATAATGAGTTAATTAAATTAATTACTTAACTAATCAGCATAATAATTTTGATTCTTTTTGCTATATTAATTACAGAATCATTTTATCTTGTTATTATGAGAATTACGATATTTGTAAAGGACGCCACTTTCGCTCGGGGAATGTATCTGTCAATTATTATAATATGCTTTTTAACCATTTTCCACTTTTGCAGTATATAATTACTTTTATTTCTGAAAGTATATATTTAAATAAAATTATAGCAATGCACATTTCTTATTATTTTTGCTTTTAAATACATATTAAAATTTCTGGATTAATTTATTTATATAAATTAAAATTCTTTCATGGACAAACCTATTTTATTTTATTGAAATTCAAGTATCCGTTAAAAAAAATATTTCTTACCGTATAAGCAATCTTAGTTTTGAAAACATTTTAGGAAAACATTTAAAGTACTTTTTTCATCATTGTTATTGAAAATATAACATTAGACAAATTTATTATAGTAAGAATCACATCCAGTATATGAAAAAAAATTGCATCAAATGTGTTTGATCATATTTCATTTTTACAAATATTAAGTATTTATGGAATTGTGTATAAATGGTTAATAAATTAGATAAAAAATAATTATTTTACGAAAACAAAATTATGTATTATAAATATATATTGTAATAGATGTAAACAATGTATTCCAATCGTGTTCGATGATTTTGCAGTTTTGCAAAGATTAACAATTTATACAATTTTAACCAACAAGCAATATTTATAAATGTTAATTTTAAAAACGTGATTAATTTCATCAATTTTACGCCCTTCCAATAATCGGAAATCAAATGAACGAAACTGAAATCAAATGATACAATTCTAAATTTTCATTTGCTGTTAATTTCAAAGATTTTAACCCTTAAAGATAAACAAGGAATTTTCCTAAAATACATACCATAGATCGTAAAAGACAAAATGGATTTAAATAAAAAAGTAAAGAGGAGAAAACGAAAATTAACTCCTTATTTGTTTCTGAAGAAAAAATTTAAACAACCTTTGGAAGATTTGTGTCTCATTTCCAATTCAAATGAGGCTGTAAGGTCTGAAAATCTGCGTGATTTATTTTATTTACACAGCACTAAAAAATAATCTTCTGTGAAATATTGGATTGTGGGACCATTCAGCAGATCCTGCGAATAAAAGAAATTAAGTGCCTGTATGGGAAGAATAGTTTAACTTGAATAAACATAACTAAAGAAATTGAATTCTTTTTTGCAGTAATTAATACCCGTATGAGATATTATAATATATTGCTACTCAAACACATTTTAATTTAGAAAAACAGGTAAAATATATCTGATACAAATGGGTAATTTTATTATGCTTAATGATAAGTATTTTTTTAGTATGCTTAATTGTGGTATATTAGAAAAAAATGATCTATGGAAAACTGGTATAACAATAAACGTATTTTAGGGAACGTTGATTGGGAAATGCATCACTCCAACAAACATTCGCTTTTTAGAATAATCACTGCATGATTTAGGATAAAAAATTTAATTGTTTAAAATGATTGAGGTTCCTTGAGGAATCTTAAAATTTTGTAGAAAAATATTATCATCTTCAAATAATTCTAATTCAACCGATAGTATAAAGATCGATTTTTTTAAAAATCAATTGTGATAAACTATACAAAATAGGTTATAATAATAACTATTTTTTATTCATTGAGAGATTTTTTGCCTCTACAAAAAAAAATCTTTCAGTTATATTGAACATATGGTGAGATGTTACGAAATTGCCTAAAGATTTGTTAATAGAAAATAATACTGAATGTAATTCTGAAGTATAATTCTTTGAAAAAGCGTTTTCACATCTAAAGTTTTTAGTTTTGAATATTTCTTAATGTTTAATAACTCAAGTATGAAAACTCTCATATTTTATTTTATATAAAACATGAAATGAAATCAAAATTAGTATTTAAAGCGTATTAATGATAAATACGTTTTATACATATAGCCAAAGTAGCATTGGAGTACATTGGATAATGATGAAGACGTCAAGAAAAATAATTTCGTAATTTTAAGTTTTTTAAAATTAGTACTTTATTACTTTCAATAATAAAGTATAGAGATATATATAGGTAGTGTGTGTAGAATCCTAACTAAGCAGAAAATGGGGTACATGGCCTGATGTAAAGATGTCTAGGGTTTCTGATCCAATAAATGCTGACTTTAGAAGATGACATTTAATTAAACCATATACTACTTATACAGTATTTAATAAATTAAAATAGAACTATTGGCTATATAAAGTGAGCTATCAGATTGCATCGTCTTTCTCTGTTGTTCTCACTCTTCCATCTGCTGTTACTCGTGTAGTCCTCTTGGAAAGAAGTTCCCAGTAGAACTGAGGAGAGCCATCTAGTGTTGAAGGGCGTCTCAAAATGTAAACATCGTACACACACACACACACACACACACACACACACACACACACTTCACACACACACATATATTTATATATAATGAAATGTTGTTTTTCGTCAATGGAACAAATGAAATAATTTGAAATTAAAAGGAAATTAAAACGCTCTATGTAAATTTTTGCAAAGAACAGATTTAGCCATCCAAGGTGCTCTTTTTAATAAATACTATTAAACTATCCAATTAAAAAAAATTAAAGCAAACGATGAAGCAACGAGAAAAAAATGTGAAAAGTAGTCAGGGGCGACATTTTTGGGTTAACTAAAACAATAGCTCCTTGGGTGGCCAACAAAATTAGCCGGGTTAAATAAGTGAAAATGAAATAAAAATATTTTCCAAAATTTGTTTCATTCTGATTTCTAATATTTAGTTGTTGGCAGATGCATGGCGTTAACGTAGCTGGAACAGAGAAGCTGAAAAATTGAAAGTGGTTATCAAAATTAGAGTATTTATAGACATTCCGTGTTTTTTGATAAAGAACAATCAAGAAGAAATTCAAAGCTGTAGTAAATTTTACAAGAAGAACGTTTGTTATGAATTTAATTGGTTGCTATATCTAAAGTACATCATTAAAATGAGAAAGAATGTTAAAAGAGGGTGATAACGTGGCTTCATCACACACACACACACACACACACACACACACACACACACACACACACACACACACATATATATATATTACCTTCAATTATCAACGGATTTTATAATGTATTAATTTATAATTGAAGTAAATAATTGAAGTAAATTTAAAAATTACTCATAAATATTTTTGAAACAAATAAAAATCAAAAACATCAATTATTAATTCTTAAAAAATACACACATTTAAAAAATAAAGGATACATATAATCTAATTTTATTAATGTATTCCCAAAAATGTTGAAGTATTTTTAAATTTGCATTTTTAATTTATTTCTTTAAATCCGACGAAATACGAATTTCAGCCCGATAACTTCAGTTTAAAAAATCTGATGTGTTTCAAAATTTTACCACTTAAGTCTGAAGTCTGAAGCTTTAAATTATTATTAAGATTTAGGACATAATAAAAAGTAAGGAGAATATTTTTTTTAATCATACATCAAATGTTCCTTAACTTCAGAGGATAAAAAATGAATGAGAATTATTATTTTTGTTTTTTTCAAGTACTTATGTTTGTTATTTTTGATCTACCAAAGACATTACTTAAATTTATAACGGAGCCCTGTTCTGTGAAATTTCTAATATTCTTTACCTCCTCCTAAATATATACTTCGAAGTATTTTATCCAGATATTGCAGTTCTAAGAATATACCCGTCACATCACATTTGGGGTTTGATTCAACAAAACAGGGTATGTATTCTGAATTGAAAGCGAAGTGCTATTTTTCAGTGCATGACGCTCAAGTGGTTTCATATTTTTCCCTTACCAAATCTCTCTGTCTATCTATATATGTATATATGGCGGGTTTCTGTATGTGTTGTATTTTGTTTCAAATAGCAATGAATGAAATCATCCATCAAAGTCTTTAGTAGACCAGTTTAGAGAAGGTTTCTGAGAAAAATAAGGATAACAGGGTGTTTTGAAGTGCTCTGCCCAATATTTCACGATATTTCAAACTTTAAATGTTTATTTTGAAGAAGAAACTCTAAATGTTTAAAAAAAGAATTATACATTTAGCAAACAGATTTTATTTTTATTCTTAGAAACTGTGTTTTATTACTTATATAGGAACGTTTAATTGATTCGAAATATCTATAAATTAATTCTATTTTTATGAAAAAAAAATGTATTGTAAGGTTATTGATAACAAAATAATTTCTTATTTATATTGATGATTGGTATGGTGAGGTATATGAACATTTATTACTGGATATTAGTCTTCTAATATAGAGCTAGAAATTGAATAACATTTAACTATAAACCCAAAGAATAGCAAAATTCCTTCTAAGATTAAATAAAAAAAGACGTATATAATTATTTTCCATTAAACGAAACAGCGAAAGATTTTATTGTAACCATCTGAAGGTGTAACGATTTATGATAGAATACATAAACGTTTTTTTTTTTTAATTTTTTTTTATTTAGTAGTAAATTGCTAGTTTCCATCTACGTATCGGTGACTTTTAAAATCGTATCGTAGAAATCACTCCCATCCTTATAGGCAGTATTAAGTAAAATCATTCCTTGGATTTCAGTTTGCTGTAATTTTTGTTAGAAGAAATTTTGACTGTATTGAGTTTGTCTGATATCAGAGCTTCAATTTTCACTACATTCAAAATTTGAATCCATTCTTAATGGCTGTTGAATACATATTACTAGATTGAATAAATACTTCATTCTCTTCTTAACTAGAATATATTCTTAGTTGCTTTTGATTACATATTACTACTTTGCAGCTGAATTTGCTATTCTGTGATGTAATATTTTGGTATTCATAGCAAGTGTTATGAAATACTTATTGACTGTATACGACTAGTTATTGAGTATTTACTGATTTTTTTTTCTTTTACTGGTAAATGGGTAAAATTTTCCTGTAAAACCAGTATACCTTTAAATTACCGGCAAATTTTTAAATTATGAATATAAAATTCTTTTTCATAACAATCAGACATTTTATTTGATTAATATTTGCTGTTACAGAAGTATATGAAGAAAGTCGTATTTTGAACATAAATATTACTTAAAAATATTCTGTATTTTTATCACAAAATATAAATAAAACTAATACGCGGATAATTGTTCTCCATGAAAACACTTAATTATAAGATATACAATTAAACATATAAATCTTTGAACATGTTTTTAAAAATAAACACGCAAGAAACATAACTTTTTAAGCACTTTTGGTCTCATAAAAGGGTTTTATGATTTATTGTTTGATTGCTTATTAATGACACTCTTAAATATATCAGGACTATTGGTGATGGGTCTCATAATTTTAAAACTCGGTCAAGAAACGAAAAAGACACCACAGTTAACAACTTCCTGTCCAAACTACAACGCCACCTTAACTCTGCAGCCCCCATAGATTTAATGGACATCAGTCCCTCCACTCAAAGGGTCTTTAGTGCCATCAAAACTATAGTAAACGACTCGGCGGAGACAACGCGCTTCTCAACTTCGAGACCATAACTACTGGACTACACACACACACACACACACACACA